>LTAE01004319.1:2568-13452 GCA_001647135.1 Pontederia paniculata | reverse complement strand
ATACATACATACATACATACATACATACATACATACATACATACATACATACATACATATATACACACACACCAAACACATACCACTTAATAACATAATAGAAATTTAAATGATGGAAATATGACAATCAATATATTTTATTAATGTATACATGGCAATTTGGATATGTGGATATATGACACTTTATTAAACTTGCTTATGTGGATAGTTATATGAACGTTTGAGTCAGCAAAAAAAATGAAAAACTGGTTATTGACAGTCGCATAGATCGTACAAGAAATATGTTGAAAGTTGGGGAGACATCATAGATACAAACTATAGACTATTGGTGAAATTTACCCGATGTTTGATGTAGGTGAGATATGTAAGAAAAAGATATAAATATTTTATTGAGATAAAATTTTATGTTATCTTTTAAAATAACTTGTTAATATTGTCGTGTACTGAGGTGCAATTTTACAATAAATTTTAAAATGATGATTTTGCATATTTGAATTTTATTCGGTGGAATTTTATACTAATTTAAAATATTACCATCAATTTCAATATTTATACTTGAATTTTATTAAGGGATATTTATGATGCCATCGATTTTGATTAATTTTATCCTAATGTATCCAATGTTGTTAAGATCGAATCAGATAAAACCTCCGGGTGAGGTTAGATAGATTGAATTGATTAAATCGGATGACCGAATCAAATACTAATAAAATATTATTAAATTGACATATGACTTATAATTTAGATTAAGAATAATAAATAATATGATTAAATATGAATACAAATAAAAAAATCACTTTCGATTATATTAATTATGATTCATTAGCATTTCATTTGTATACATAATATGAAAATTATTATAAAATATACTTTAGACAATTATATTCAAACACAAATATATTAATTGAAGAATTTATTTTATAACTAAAACAAATAAAAGATGTCATAAGAAGCCTGTAATCACAAAATTTCTTTGGACCCAGTTACTTTCAAACCCTAGTTGTCATTTTTTTTCTCTTTTTCCAGTTGAATCGATCGGTTCATTCAAATCAATCAGTTTAAGCGGTTCAATCGCTATTTATCTTTCATCGACCATTTTAGGTGTCGGTCGAACTAGACGACCTGGTCTAGTTCTAACAAAATATCCACAAAAATTTGAAACACTTTTATGTAGTAAATATTGTAGATAAAGTTGATTATTATAACAACTTTTAATATGGAAGTTTACATATCGTGTAATGTGAAGAAGCTTTTAGTCCATCATTGTACACACAGTGGTTAATCGATTGTAAAATAGATTTACTCCAATAAATCATATGTCAGGTTGTGGATATGAAATCAAAGTTTAAAATGTTGGGTAAATATTGAACATATATGTGTGGAATTATCATCTTCCTCATAATGCATAAATTTAAATTGGATGATGACAATAATGTAGAAAATTAAATCAAATCAGAGACACATAAGATTTATGTGTAAAATCTTTTAATGTGAGAGAGAAAACAATGAGAGTGAACATCAAGTCTTCCACATGAAATAATAGTATAGTACAAGTTTTTTTTTCTTTGATTTACGTAGAGGAATACAAAAATAATAATCTCAAGAATTAGCCTTGGATGCCATAGAATAATGTCTTTGAAATAAGAGGATAGATGTCAGAACAATTTCATCTTATTATCAGAGAATGATGAGAAGACTGCAAAGAATGACAATCTGAAATTTCATAGAAAATAAATCAAAATGCATATTTGAATTTGATTGTAGTGAAATTTTATATTATTTGAAATATTTCCATTGATTACAATAAGAGGTGATATTCGTTCTCTCTTTCTTATCGGAGTTGTTCTTCACTTGATTTTTATATCCAAGATTGTGTTAGGAGAACATGATGATTACTAGCAGCGGTCAAAGGAAGAAGAAAAAGATTTATCTCAGAGGATGAACAAAAAGAGCGATCAAGGACGATGAAGAACAGGATAGCCTGAGTGATGAACAAAAAGAGCGATCAAGGACGATGAAGAAAAGGATAGCCTAAGTGATATATTAAGTTATGTAAAAGAAGAGGATAACATAAGTGTCCCAACAGACATGGTCCGTGTTTGCTACACAGTAACGACCGTCGACTAGGACGCAGGTCGCGTTTTCCTCGGACAATAGTGGAGCAGGAACATGGATTGCGTCATCCCTTGGCACGGACTGTATTCCCATAGATCGATGACGACAACAATATGAAACCCTAATCCAGAAAATGTCCGAGTTACCCTAATATAACCCATGTCCTGAGAGTACATGAGTTAGACCAAACGAGGGTCGCGCCATGTACAACATCGAAAACGGAAGATGGACCATGGCACACTTTGACACTGATGGTGTTCCTCGGATCGAAGGCATCATCAACATAAACTCTAACCCAAACACGGACCAAGTTGTACACGGACCATGTTAACTAATACATATAAACTAAATATCGGACGCATGACATTTCGCCTACAAGACGGACGTGTATGTATACATAGCATGTAAATTGGGCCATGTCAACTCAACGTGTATTGTGTTTCCGTTGATAAATTCACGACATGAATATGGTTATACAAACCTAACGCGGATCGTGTGGATATCCGACGAGATCGTGTTTTGTCTGCTAAGTGATAATGCAATGATTGATCTTATTATAATAATTACTTAACCATATAACATGTTTTCCTAAGTCAATATACTGATCTAAGATTCCTTGAAGATAACCTAGAGGTGAGCAGTCTGCTCAACTGATATATGATTAAATTGTAAAATGATTGTAATTGAATTTATGCATAAAGAGGAAGAGCCCGATGGACTGAGGAATTTATCCGATGAGATAATTATGTTCCTTCAAGAGTAACTGAGTTCCTTCAGAAACTACTATGTTCCCTCAAAAGCAACTATGTTCTTTCGAGAACAATTGAGGTATACTAATGCACGCTTCATGACCTAGCTAACCATCCTAACATCGGGACAATTTGAATCTTCTATACACTGGTAAAGACTCATTGCTAATTGTAATTGTTTAATAAACTTAGGATAAAATAATTAGAAAATAACAAAGTAGTCTAAGTAAGTATACTTTTGATGATGTGCATTATGACATTTATTGGTGCAATTGAGGCTCTTGTCACTGATTGATCTTATTATAATAATGAACTAAGCTTGACCTATTGAACATTGAGACTAACATGCATCATATGGTGCAACCGATGTTCTTACCATAACTGGATTATTGTCACAAAAGAAAAGGAAGCTACAAAATAAAGAAAAGGAGAAATCAAAGCTATTTTTTTTATAAATGATGATTTATTGAGAAAGTATATCCCTTATGTTATATTTATATATGTCTTACCATATTGATTATTGCCATTACATATTAGGATTCATCACTCATTAGATATTTGTCTCCTCTATTTTTGATTATGCAGGTAATCAGAACTCTAATTAATTGATGATGATGTCAATGTGACTGATGTTCGTGATATGATGACATGCACATGATATGAATATATTAGCCTTTCAATAACGCTTATTGAATTTTTAGTGGTTATATTTTTCCTTTATAGAATAATATAATATGATATTTTATTTGACTAGACTTTTTGATAGAGTTATATTTTAAAGTTATTATTTTTTCATAATATGTCTATAATATTAATCAGTCTATCAATCAAAGTCAAGTCAAGAAGTAAAATTGCAATATTTTTATAAGAACATTTTATCGCATGACGAGTTGTGCTTTTGAATGAGTTATAGTATCAAATCAAACTTGCCTCTTCTGCCAAAAGAAGAGAGGTAAAGGTGACCTCACAAGCTAAAACAAGGGAAGGACCCTTCATCTTGTTTTTCTTTTATTTTTTTATTAAAAAAATATGAAAGAGTTTTCAAACTATTGCATATGCACAAAAACTTTAATGGAATTTTTTTTTGAACTCAGAGGTTAATTTTCTTTACATACTATTATGCTTACTATAACTGCTAGGATTATAAAAAAATATGGTATAATAGGTAATATGACCTTCAAAATGACAAACAATATATTTAATTTGATAAGAAAAACTAATGGATACAATCATTTCAGCTAGGGATGAAAGTGGGTTCATGTTGAATAATTGAGGTGGAAAAAGATCAAGCAACATTTTGAATGATTTTTCAAACTAAAAATTTTCGGATGACTTTTTCAGACTCCCATATATTTTTTTATTAATTTTATATTTATAATAATATTAAGTAATATTTTATTTTATGAATTAACATGAAAACTATATTTTATACTTTAGGGAACGGGAAGAGGGTTCTAGTGCTGCGTGTGTGACTTAATAAAATTATGCATAAACCTTAAAAAAATGGCTGCTATAACACTTGCTTTTAACATTCAGTATTTTAAACTAAAAGTCTAAAACTATAAGTATTTTTTATTGACAGCACTATATGCTCGTTAATTCATATATGTTAATAAGGTTTAATGTAGGATGTTGAGTATAATGATAAATCATAAAATTGATAAATAATTATAACTCATAAAATTAATCATTGATTATGTATTGTAGAGTTAAGACATCCTCAACATCCTCATATTAAACCCACTGTTACATAATTTATATGTTAATTGTGTAATCTTATTTATATTAAAATGTATTTAAAAATTTAAAAAAAAACATAATTCTATATATAATATTAAGTATGTATGTTCTTTTTGAATTTAGAAAATGGTTGGATTTTTTTTCAAATGTTAAAAAATCTATTCTTTTCAACGAATTGTTTTTTATATTTCAGATTTTGATTATTTTGCTTACATTGCATCCTGGTTCGTGTTTAACAAAGTTGACCTTCATTAAAGTTCAGAGAAAAGAGGGATAACGACTGAAATGATAAAACTTATTAATAATAAATCCCTTTTTTAAAAAATAAAAATTATCCTTCTTTTCTCTTCGAATTAAAAAAATATTTAATTCAAAACATTACCAAACAACTCCATTTCCGCCCATTTACTGGGATTTGAAACTGAAATGAGAGGCAGAACACCGTACCGGTCCAGCGGTGAGCTTACCGGCGTCACCTCCACACTCAAATATCCTGCAGTAAAGAGTGCGGTCATCGCTTAAAAATCCAAATTCCCCTCCCAATTCGCCTTTAAATTGTGGCCTCCTTCGTCCCATTTCTTCTCTCCTCTCTCTCTCTCTCGTCACCCACCTGATCGCGTTACGAAGGCCATCTCTCGAGAAGATTGAAGGAAAGGAGGTGATGACGCGCAGTTCTTGGTATGAAGATTCGATTTCATGTAGTTCTCTGTATTCGATATGTTTCCTTCTTGTTTTCGATTGTTTCATGTTGCGGAATCATAGAAGTCTTTCTTTATATTCCTTCTTTTTTTGTGTGTGTTTTATGTTTTCTTTTTGTCGGTATGAAGTTAAATTGTGAATGAGAAGTCAAATGTGAGTCCTTTTTGTATTGTGTAATTTTTCTTGTAAGATAAAGGGTTTTTTGTGCAATAAAAAGCATTCTTTTGTGAGCGCGATGCCTATTTTTTTTTAGTTCTTTAATTCTCTTTCCTTGTGCAGTTGGCGATTTTGAGTGGAAGAGTTCAAGACTGAAGAATCCAAGTTGTTACTGGAAAGAAGGTAGTGTGCGGTAATCTGCAGCGATCTTTATCTTTCTATGTTTTTGCCAAGGAAATCATTCGAATTCTAAAGCTTCTTTTGTTAAAAAAACGAGTCTTTTAATTGTCTTCTGGAATCGATTCCTGATGCTTTATCTCTTGGTCTAGATTTTGTGCCATTTTACAGGAACCATATAATGTGGGATAAGAGAAATAGGAATTCGTTTTTCTTCTTTAACGCGTTATTTGAATATTCCCTCCAAGGTTGGAAATTTAATCTTGCAGTCAGTCTTGTTTTAGGAGCGCAAGATGCCGGAGTTGCGGTCAAGGATGATTCAAGAAGCATGTGCGATTCCCCATGTCCGGCAGGGCTTCTGGATCCGGGCAGCAACGCCTGCAGCAGCGGCGTCTCAGCGAAAACAGGTCTGGCGTGTTAGGGCAGGTAGAAGCAAGGAGAACGTCAACACACCCAGGAGGAGCCAGCTGCCGGCCTGGTACCCCAGGATTCCTCTTCGTGATATCACCCACATTGTTCATGTAAGCAGACTGTTCGTTAAAATGTTTGCCACAAGTCCATATATTCTTCATTTGGTTGTTTGACTGTCTGCCACACATGTTATTCATTAGATGATTTATTCAATCAGTTGACGATGAAGTTAAAGTTTGAAGACCAAACTTTTTATGTATCACTTGATCCTCGATGATAAGTCAATCCAGTAACTCACTCTTTAGATACTATTGTAATCACACAGTGACCGTCATTTTATTATACTCTACTATAAGTATATTCTTTCATACTTGAACATCAAACTCTTCCATCTATCCAGTTAAACGTGATGGCAATCAAGTTTCAAGAGTTACACAAGTGCAGTAAACAAAAACATAATGAGTAAACACTCTTTTTCATAGTGCTGTTATTGAGGAATCATTTATATATCAAAGAAAACAATTAAGACTGTAATACATATACTACAAACAATGCAGCCTATTTCACGATATTGATATCTTATGATTGAATTCTCCCCCTTAATTCTATTCTAGGCCCCTCAATTAACGAGCATATTCAGGACAAGTTTTGCTCCCTATTGCATGAACAGGTTCAAAAAATAATCTTGAAGAATCAAATTCAGTCGTATCCTTTAAACGATGCCAACAATAGTAGATTGCAGTTAAGTGAGAATTTCATCTAAAATATCCATGTGTGGGGGCTTAAACCCAGAACAAAATGTATTTTTGTTTTCAGCAGTTTTACCCCTTATTTCGATTCTAGTACCGAAGTAATTTTTTGGCATGAGTTGTATTATTTTGCCAGGTGATCGCTTTGTTTAAACCCACTATAACTTTGGGGTTTTGCTCTATATGAATAGGCATTGTGGAGAGGAGAAGAAGCACGCAAGTCAGAAGGGCTCAACCAAATCTTGATGAAACTGAAGTATCTCCTGAAAGCAACGTTCTTCAAAGTAGCCCTTTCTTTCAGGCCTCAAATACTTTTGATCGTACTCCACCAAATGAAACCTTTCCAGATGAAAGTTCTGATACCTCCTCCTCCACTCTCGTAGTTTCAACACTTCCCTCCATTTCCCCTAGTCAGTATGCCCAGAAAACCCCTTCTACTACTACCTGCTTTTCTCCATCTGAGTTATCTTCTGAGCTAGAATTAGCTACAAGTTTGAGCACTGAATATTTGCAGACAACTGAGTATGAGAAGAAGCTTGGGAACTCAATCGATGAACTTGAAAAGGTTGTTTTTGGAAATTTTAAGAGGCCGACAATGGTGCCAGCTAAGAAGACAACAGGGGCTCTCATGTCGATGCGATGACTGGAACATCTCGTTTCCCAGAGAAGAGTGAACGTTGAGGAAGATAAAGAAACAATGAGTTTACTGCTCACCCAACAAATCATGTTGACCATGTTTATCAAACTTTGTGGTAAACGTGAGAGGCTAAGATAAACTTTTCATGGTTTCTTTGCTGTCTAGATATCTTCTATATAAATGGTAAACTTTTGTACAGCTAGCTAGTACGCTGGAATTATCAGCGAAAAATCTTCCACAGTGAACAGTGACTTTCTACCTGCATTTGCGATTTATGAACTTCCACGTGCTTGAGGTCCACTGGGGCTTACGATAATCTGAGTAGATATTCTTTTTGAATTGCTCCTATATTATGGATTAGTAAAGTTTTTAACGAATTTTTTTTTCATTAAAAAAAAATTGAACCTAAGTGAAGAAATTTTGACGTTGACAAAATGTGCAGAATTTTGTCTTAAAAAGCACACGTATTAAAGATTACGGAGGCTGTAACCGAAAAAAAAAAAGATTACGGAGGCTACATTAAATATCACTCCATGTATCATAATTCTCATAATATTTTTAAAAATAATGTACGATTCTTTCTTACTACATATTTTTAAATAGTCCTCTTAAACCAAAGTTATTTTTATTGTATGCATTTGAGATTAATATTTAATTTATTTATGTTTAACTCATTATTATTTTTTTTAAATAACAAAACGTACAGATTATTTATATAATAACAAAATTATTTTCCTAAGATTCTATTTGAGGATATAAAAGTCTTCGCGCAATTCAAATCAATTTATGATTAGTGAACTCTCTCTGCCATTTCTATTTTAAAGATACAGTTGTACCACTTAATTTACAGAATGCAATTTAATTTTAATTTTTTTAAATAAAAGATTTTCTGTAAAGAAATAAATCCACTAGTATATACTCAATTGATATCCTTCAAGAAAAATAGAGTGATAACATAAAAAAAATTACGGATAATATAGGAAAAAGAAGGAAAGGCTTTAATTGAGTACAGCGTATTGTTACATCACTTTTTTTTCCGATTGGCGAAATATATGCAATTAATACAAAGATAAATAAGAAACTACTCGGGCCAAACTCTTGATATCTTTCTTTAACTATTTTAATAATTTAATCAAAATTTAACACTTTTCTTGAAGTGACTATTTATATTATGTTATTTTTCATTAGATAACATTTTATATTCTTCAATTGATGTGTAATTTATAATCTTGTTATTTTTTCAATAAATCTATTGTTTTATCTGGTTTCCCTATATTCTCTTTGTTATTTGTATTTTCTTTAGTATAATTTGTAAATACATAGTTTGTTGATCAATGTATACTTGTCGGTATGTCGATATCTTCTATTTTTTCTTTAAATTTGTGAGATTTTGAATTTGCTTTTAATTATCACTATTTTTTTAGTATTATGGTGTGTGTGTATATATATATATATATATATANAAGTCAACATATAACCATTCATCTTTTCTTTGCATTTGCTTCTTAGTCATTTATGCTTCTTGACTTAACTTTAAGTCTATGTTTCATCTTACTTACTTTCTTATCTTATACATGCATTATTAACATAATGCATCTTTAATTCATCATGATTTTACTTTAGTCGGCATTATTGATATAATGCATCATATACTTAGGATTATCGATATAACGCTCCTTTATACATGAATCCTTTACTTAGCATTGACTTTCAATGCAAATAACCTCTTTTGGGCTTAACTTCATTGTATATGTTATCTTCATCTTTCATCTTCTTATCATGTGACATCATAGAAGTTAGTAATCTACCTTCACATAAGCCATCCTCAAGTCATCCCCATAGTCACATATCCTTTTATTATCTTGTTTGATTGAGGGTCATCGTATACACCAACTTAATCTAGCTGATTAGGCCAGGAATGCGTCATGCTCCCTTCCGCCCCCTTTGGACTTTTAGAAATTTAATCCAAGGAAGTGACCACCCGTGCCACCCAAGTGTCAATGTTTACTCCCTTCAACTTAGATGTGATACTTAACTCAATCCATCTTTTAATTATAATACATCATTCAACAATACAAGTACATCATGTTTAATCTTTTAAACCCTATTTATGGCTAAGCATGCATATCGTGTCTAGGTATGAATAATACACCAAACAATATCTTCACTTTGCATCATAAGTGTATAATTGCCTTCTATTCATCATAACATATGATATCATAGGTCATTAATGAGTCCAGGAACATAAGAATTAAAGTACTTGACGGCTACGACCAATTAGTGCTCGCTATGATCGAAAATAGGTCCATTATGATCGATCATCATTGCGCTATGGTTAAGGCGTGAAGTCTTGTGTAAACCGTAGTCAGACTCTATTCCTTTGCTCTGAATTCATTTCATTAACATTGCTCTACGATCATCACTATCGCTACGGCTTAAAATCTCTTACTACGATAGAGAAGGCGCTCGCTACGGCCCTGCACAACTCGCTATGGCTCACCCGTAGCAAGCTCTAACTTACTACAAGTGATCCGTAGTGAGACACAAGAAGCTGATTCTTCCCTAATTAGCATATTGTTTCATATACATCATCCTTACAGGATTTCTTCCTTAATTCATAACCATTGTTTGGTCTAGGTCATTCTTACAGGCTTTCTTACATGAAAATTCTTTCCTCTATCAAAGGCCTTTCTATATTGAACATAAAACTTTACATGGATTCATCAGAACAACTAACATAGATCATTCAAGCATTACAACAAACACCTATCATACATAATATATTATTCACATAACCTGAGATGTACTAACATGCATCATTTGGCTTTCATATATAATGAGGTCTAAATTTTAATATCTGAACTTTGTCCTAATTCTTCTTCATGAGATCATTTGCTATCAATGAACATTCAAAACATTGATAGAAGGAGATGATCCCTTTTACATACCTCTTTTTAACTTGCCCTCATTTTCCTCTTCTTTTTCATTTGCTTCTTCTTCTTTGTCAATTTGTTGGTTCTTCTTCTCCTCCTTGATTTGCTGCTTATTTGTGATATTAACAATCCTAGCATTAATTATCGATTACTTAAGCAATATCATCTAACACATTAAATTTTCAGCCTATAGCATAATTTGACACCTTATTAATTCAAAATTTGTAACTCTAATTATACAACTCTGAATTATATGAAACCAATCTATTTGAAGATACATTCCAGCATCTATCTTTAACCTAATATCAATTACTAATCTTATATTTCCAATTTATTATGTATTTTACAATTCAGTCATGATAGGATTCGAATAGATTGATAGTTCCTTAATATTTTCGCCATAACTGCTACAATAGAACTCAGATTGAGGTAAAATCAATTTCTGAGCAAACTAGACTTCAATACTTATGTTTTGATAAATATACATATATATATATATATATATATATATATATATA
>LTAE01004318.1:16543-32947 GCA_001647135.1 Pontederia paniculata | reverse complement strand
GCCAAAAAAAAAAAAAAAAAATCTCGTACTTCATTGGTTGCCACAGAGCCCCCAGTCATTTCCGAGTTCATTGGTTGACCAAAGGTAGCGAGCCCAAATAACCTCCGCAACAGATGACCTCGTCTCTTCTCTCGGTAGCTCACTTGTTAGTTATCTACTTTGAACCACTCACCAAACATATCACTCTTAACCGTCCGTCCGTCACAATCTGCCATGCAACCCTCTCCCAATTCCAATTCCAATTCCAATTCTACATAAAAAGAATATGTACTAATACTTATTATAATAATACGTACTTATACATCCAATTCGAAATCCAATCCAGCTTCTTGTCTTGGGTTCCTTGCATGGCAATGGGTAGAAGAACGTAGCTGAACACCCCTCACCTAACCTAACTTCAATTAATGAGCCCTTCTCCTAACACATACCTACCAAATCCTATGTGTCAATTCTCTCCTCCTGCCATGTGGCCTAATCCTCGTCCCTCCTCACTAAGGCATCCAGACGCGCGTGAGAGATGTTCCAAGTCCATCGCCATCACGTACCAAAAACAAATATGAATATGATTAATTATCCATGATTAATTCACCAAATTGTAGAAGGTCTATAAATGGAGGACAATTAACAAGCAAACCAAAGAAACCATACTAAGCTCAACATATAGATATAACTTATTCAGCTTGTTCCCCTTCCTCTCGTACTAAGCCCGGCCTTGCCCTTATTCCCGGAATTGGCGTCGGGTACAAGTTATCGCCTGGGATAACGAAGCGGCTGACACGATGGCGCGATTCGTGGATAAGGTCACTATGTTCGACCGCCGGTCGTCAACGATGGACGCGGCCGAGGATTTGCCGCGCGGCGCCCTCCGCGTCGTCCACCACCAGCACAGCCGCTCCGGCAGCGCCGCCTCCCCCGAATCGTACCGCACCTCCGCTACCTTAGGACAGCTCTTCCAGCGCGTCAACGACGCACACGTCGCCGCCAAGGGTGACGACGACAGTAGCAGCAGCGTGTCCGCGGACGGGAACGTCTCTCCCAACTACGTCCTCGAGTTGGACAGCATGTCTCCTCACTTCGCCGCCGCCAGCGCCGGTGTAGGCGGCGGTATCGAGCTATCCCGACCGCCGCCGTTCGTTCTCAAGTTCACTGATCTCACTTACTGCGTCAAGGTGCGGAAGAGGATCTCCCTGTTCCAGAAAAACAAAACGGGCAAGGATGCCACTGCCGGCCCGTTCCCTGTGCCGACGGCGCCGCTAACGGGGACGAAGACGCTGCTAGACTCCATCTCTGGCGAGGCGAGGGAGGGAGAGATCCTAGCCGTCCTGGGCGCCAGCGGGTCTGGCAAGTCCACGCTCATAGACGCACTCGCCGACCGCATCGAGCGCCGCAGCCTGCAGGGCTCCGTCACCCTCAACGGCGAACCACTCGAGAGCCGCATGCTCAAGGTAATATCGGCCTACGTGATGCAGGACGACCTCCTGTACCCGATGCTCACAGTGGAGGAGACGCTCATGTTCTCTGCGGAGTTCCGACTGCCGCGGACGCTTTCGGCCTCCAAGAAGAAGGCCCGGGTGCAAGAACTTATCGACCAGCTCGGACTCCGGCCAGCAGCAAAGACCATAATTGGCGACGAGGGCCACCGCGGCGTCTCCGGAGGTGAACGGCGCCGTGTGTCGGTCGGCGTCGACATCATCCACAACCCCATTCTCCTCTTCCTGGACGAGCCCACGTCAGGTCTCGACTCCACAAGCGCCTTCATGGTCATCAAGGTCCTGCAGAACATTGCCCATAGCGGGAGTGTTGTGATCATGTCGGTGCACCAGCCAAGCCACCGAATCCTTGGTCTCCTCGACCAGCTTCTATTCTTGTCGCGTGGCCGGACTGTGTTTAACGGTCCCCCGAGCGACCTCGCCGGATTCTTCGAGTCCTTCGGCCGGCCAATCCCCGCGAACGGAAACCCGACAGAGGCCGCCCTCGACCTGATCCGTGACCTCGAGTGCGCTCCTGAAGGAACCAAAAGCCTCGCGGACTTCAACCGGTCTCACTGGATATCAACCTCTCGCTCTCCCAATGGCGCAGTGTCGGGGAAGCCGTCTCTTTCTTTGAAGGATGCAATAAGCGCAAGCATCTCGCGCGGGAAGCTCGTTTCCGGCGCAACGGACGTGGGCGCAGCCTCCGGTAGCAACCCCTCGTCCTCCGCCATCCTCAAGTTCGCCAACCCCTTCTGGATCGAGACGGCAGTACTGGCGAAGCGTTCCTTCCTCAACTCCAAGCGCGCCCCAGAGGTGTTCGCCACCCGCCTCGGCGCGGTGCTCGTGACCGGGTTCCTCCTGGCCACCATCTTCTGGCGCCTCGATAACACTCCCAAGGGCGTCACGGAGCGGCTCTCGCGGACGCCCTCACGGTCTTCCTCCAGGAACGCTATATCTTCCTCCGGGAGACCGCCTACAACGCCTACCGCCGGTCCTCCTACGTCATCGCCAACACTATCGTCGGGTTCCCGCCGCTGGTCTTCCTCTCCATCGCCTTCGCGCTGACGACGTTCTTCGCCGTCGGCCTAGCAGGGGGCACTGAGGGGTTCATCTTCTTCATCCTAATCGTCCTGGCGTCCTTCTGGGCCGGCAGCGGATTCGCCATCTTCGTCTCCGGCGTGGTCAATCAGATCATGCTCGGCTTCACAGTGGTGATAGCAACGTTCTCCTACTTCCTCCTCTTCAGCGGCTTCTTCATCAACCGCGACCGTATACACTCCTACTGGATCTGGTTCCACTACATGTCGCTGGTGAAGTACCCCTACGAGGCGGTGATGCAGAACGAGTTCGATGACCCGTCCAAGTGTTTCGTCAGGGGCGTGCAGATGTTCTACGGCACGCCGCTGGACGCGCTTCCGGTGGGGATGAAGCTGAACGTTCTGAAGGCCATGAGCAACTCCCTCGGGGTGAACATAGGCAGCAACACATGCATCACCACCGGGGTGGACATCTTGAAGCGGGAGGACATCACGCAGCTCAGCAAGTGGAACTGCTTCTGGGTGACCATGGCGTGGGGGCTCCTGTTCAGGTTCCTCTTCTACATCAGTTTGCTGTTGGGCGGCCGGAACAAGAGGAGGTAATCAAGGCTGCCATGCAAAATACCAATATTTTCGCTTGCTTGCATGGATCGTTGGATGCAAAGTTCATGCATGCATGAATCGATATTTTCTTGTATCAGATCTTTACATCTTTCGATATATGTATATTTTGTTTGATTTTTTTTTCCATGTTACTAAGTTGTATGATCGAAACTGTAGTTGCCATTTTGCTGCAAGTTTTGACAATGAGTGTCGTACGTAGGCTTGTTCATGTGATCTATGCAATTTATACATATTTCTTATGAGTGTAATATATATATAGGCGAATGATTTTGCAATTGCCGGTACAAAATTATTCTGGCTTGTAAGATAAATTCTCATTTTTTATCTCAGCCACTCCATCAAAAACCTGATGAGGAAAGACGTATTACTGCATAAGGATATGTGTAAACAATATGCAGATCATTTTTGCTCTAGCTGTGAAATAATTTAGAGAAAAAAATATCTTCAATTCATGCATGATCCACCTTATGTGAAAAAGTTCTTAATTCTCCAAATTGATCATTAATTGATCCTAAATACTCTACATCTGTTAGATGATACTAACTTAACTATAATTTTGTATTTTAAAAATATGCATCAGTAGTGCTGAATATTTGACCATTTTGATGCGTGATTTATCAAGCATCTTCCTAACATTACAAAAGAGGTAAATATCTTGTACAATGGAGAAAGTAGAAGAGTTGCAACTTGCAATCAAGGTTATTAAGTTAGAGTTATAGATTCTTTTTCAATCTTGTAAACTCTTATCATGAGTTCATTGAATTTATATATCAAATAAATTTAATTATAGAATAATTAATATGCATACACAATAAAACATTGTGCATCTATCTAGATCCAAATATAAAAGCACTAATATATTATATTGCATGCATATTAAATAACAAATATAGGTACTCAATAACTAACAACTTTGTAAGATAAATTCTCATTTTTTTTATCTCAGCCACACCATCAAAAACCTTATGAAGAAAGACGTAGTACCGCATCAGGATATGTGTAAAGAATATGTAGATCATTTTTGCTCTAGTTGTGAAATAATTTAGAGACAAAAAAATTTCTTCAATTCATGCATGATCCACCTTATGTGAAAAAGTTCCTAATTCTCCAAGTTGATCATTAATTGATCCTAAACTCTACATTTGTAAGATGATACTAACTCCAATTTTGTATTTTAAAAAATATGCATCAGTAGGGTTGAATATTTGACCATTTTGATGCGTGATTTATCAGTTGTCGTCCTAATATGTACAAAAAGGTAAAAAGATCTTGTGCAATGGAGAAATAAGTGTTGCAATCAAGGTTAATAAGTTAGAGGATTCTTTTTCAATCTTTTAAACTCTTATCATGAGTTCATAAAATTTATATATCAAATAAATTTAATTATAAAATAATTAATATGCGTACACAATAACATTTGTGAAACTATCTAGATCCAAATACAAAAAAACTGATATATTATATTACATACATATTAAGTAACAAATATAGGTACTCAATAACTAACAACTTTGCAAGTTATTAAGTTGGAAAAATAACAAAAGAAAATTGCATGAAATATTCATTTCGAACTTCATTATTAACCACTAATAAATTAGCTAAACAAACAAATTAATATTTAAAATTTTTATTTAAACAAAATTAAGAGTTGTAAATACTCGTATTTAATCTTTTAAACTTCAATAAAATCATTTAAATTCTATAAGAATTGAATATTTTTAAAATTATTTTTTTTTAGTAGAAGCTAAGAGTTTATGTCAATTTGACTTATTTTGCTTAACTAAACATTAAACTCATAATTGAATTTAGATCTAAGATATGAGAATTTTAATCATAAGATATGTCCCTAAGAGATGTTATTTGCGAAAACCGATATTAGTTATCTGACATCCATTAATACACAATATGATATTCTTTAATTTGCATGTGATGGAGAAGTCGTCCTAGATGAAGGTAAGTCGAAATTGAATTTATTAATATATTTTTATCTAGTAATTTTATTTTTTAAAGACCATTGCAAACGAACAAAAACCAAATTATATAGTGGCTGAAGTGTTCATGGCCCCTAATTTTTTTTATAAACTTTATTTATAAATTATTGTTTAGAGGGTCTAAGTGTGTGCATCCTGCAATTATAATTTGTGCATGCATTACTAATATGCTTCTAATATCACAGACATAATAAATCAAAAGCACCCCAGTTTTCTCATTGACCGCAAAACCTTATGCTTATATAAACTGTTTAACGATTGAGATTATGATACATATGAATCACAGTATTTTTCTTCTATTGTCATTCAATAAAATATAGCATATTAAAAAATAAATTATCATAAAAACTTGACTTTTCTATGTTTGACTATCTTTACGGTCTAATATTAGAAAGAAATTTAATTATAGATCAAGTGCATTGGAAATTATTATTTGCATGCATACATGATTTAGCCAATTGCAATAACACGTGAGAGCAGGTGCAAAGTTAGTTGATGTCGTTCATCTGGCTTTAACGATATGACATGACAGTTAATATACGTTTCGTTTTCTTCACTGTATCTGGACGGCTTCAAAAGACAACTTTCAAACCTCATACGACTAAGAAACGGATTTCATTAAGAAAAAGAACATTTTTGGCGTCTAGACGATAGTTGAGAAGTGATTTTGAAAGTTAATAATAAATAAATCTATAATAGAAGTTTTTAGCATCCTTACGGCTATAATATGTTATAATTTTTTTTAGGACATCATTAGAAAAAATTCGAAATCATAACTGTCTAAAAAAGCTATAAGTGATAAAAAAAATGTTAGGCCGACTTCATCCGTTAAGCTCTATCTCCATATAATTTTGCAACATGGACCATTACGTTACTTCGAGGAATTGACTCGCCGCAAAATGAGAACATACTGATCAGATCGCATGCATAACATTTCTTTTCATGCGTGGGATATTTTTTTTTGTAATTAATTTGTCTTGTGAATTGTCTCAGAAAACATGCTAAAACGTCACAGTGGTTGCACCTATCTACAACTAACACATCATAAAATAATTAACATGTAAAGTTTTAAGGCAAAATTCACACGACAGGAAAAAGAAAATAGTCAGCTACAATGCGTACGATAGCAAATTAATCAATGGGTTACTGGTTGGGCAACTCATGGAACGATCAAGATGCAATATAAAATCAAGATAGAAATTTTAAGCATATTCATATAAGATCAGATGATAAATCCGAGAGACTACGTAATGCGAAAGTATATTTGTCGGAAGACGGTAATGTTTAATATTTTAACAGTAGTTGTATTTCTGAACTGAATCATTCCACAACATACTTCGAAAAGTTCATCAGTTGAGAACGCGATTGTAGTGGAGGTAATTTTTTATGCACTAGGTCGCCTTCTTCAAATGAAAATAAAAAAACTTTAATTTACAAGAACATATATAGCAAATCAATGATCCAAACAACACGCCTCTATGCAAATCTCTCTCTCTCTCTCCACACACAGACAACTTTTTTTTCGGTGAGAACACGAGTAATTTTCGTGTATAGTCCCTCAAATTTGCTCATATCCCACTTTGATCCCCGAATTTTAGTTTATAACAAATTGGTCCATTAACTTTGCAACTTGCTCGTCGAAAGTCCCTTCACCTATGATAGCAGGTTTTTTCGGTTTTCACTCCACGTGGTAAAGTCACGTTAGTAAAAAATAAAAAATAAAAATATTGACGTGAAATTTAAATATTTTTTTAATAGTCCCTTAACTTAACTCGGTTCCCATTTTGATCCCCTTTAAATTGTAACCAAAGAGTTCCCTAATTTTAGTTTGTAACTAAATGGTCCCTCAACTTTATAATACGTTCATCGAAGGTCCTTTTTTATCAAATTTGGTTTATTATTTTTTTGTCCACGTGAGAATGCGAACATTAATATTTCTTGTATGTATGTTGTTGTATGTATATGTGAGAATAACATGAACATATAGAATATTTTAGTTTTCATCTCATGCAAAAGTAAATGATTTTTATAAATTTCATTAAAAAAAGGAAGGTCAACAACCATCAGAGTTTGGGAGGCAGATGCACGCACTAGTGAAATTTGATGGCGGTCGATATCCATTTTTGGAATAAAAATTATAAAAATCACTCTTGTAGGAGATGAAAAGTAATAATATTTATCGTTTTGACGTCTCACGAATACATATAATAGTGTAGATGCAAGAAATATTAATTTTCATATTCTCACATGGACAAAATTTTGATAAATATTCAAATATTTTTTACATCTACACTATTATATGTATTCATGAGAATACGTCAACACGATAAATATTATTACTTTTCATCTCCTACAAAAGTGTTTTTTATAATTTTTATTCAAAAATAAATATCGATCGCCATCAAATTTCACCAGTACGTGCATCTTCCTCCCAAACTCTGATGGCTGCTGACCTTTCTTTTTTGATGAAATTTATAAAAATCATTTACTTTTGCATGAAGATGAAAACTAAAATATTCTATATGTTCATGTTATTCTCACATATACATACAACAACATACACACAAGAAATATTAATGTTCGCATTCTCACGTTGACAAAAAAATAATAAATCAAATTTGATAAAAAGGACCTTCGGTGAACGTATTATAAAGTTGACGGACTATTTAGTTACAAACTAAAATTAGGGGACCGTTTGGTTACAATTTAAAGTTAGGGAACCAAAATGGGAACCGAGTAAAATTAAGTGACTATTCAAAAAATATTTAAATTCTACATCAATATTTTTATTTTTTATTTTTTACTTACGTGGATTTATCATGTGGAGTTAAAACCGGAAAAATCTGCTATCGTAGGTGAAGGGACTTTCGACGAACAAGTTGCAAGTTAAAGAACCAATTTGTTATAAACTAAAATTCGGGGATCAAAATGGGATATGAGCAAAGTTGAGGACTATAGACGAAAATTACTCGCGAGAACACACGCAACTTTGAAAACAGAGGTGAAGGGTCTCTCTCTCTCTCTCTCTCTCCACACACACACAACTTTTTTTTTCGGTGAGAACACACACACAACTTTGAAAACAGAGGTGAAGGGGGTTCGAATCTTAAGCCCTTCCCCATTCTTTGTCATTTTACATTACATGCTCTTCTTCTTTATTAACTTCTGCTATATATTTTTCTTTTTCTCAATGCAATTTTATAAATATAAAAAATTATATCATTTTTTTAGCATGGTATTCTTTTGCTTGATGTTTATTATAAATTTTCTTTTTCAGATGGCACATATATTGGCGATTTGACACTAATATTCTCTGTAATAATCACTTCAACAACTCTTTTATAATCAAGTTCATTTTTCTTATATTAATATTTGAAATAGTTTTCTCCTAATTTTTTTTAATTCATAGTATTTTGTAATTTAGGATTTGCAAATCATAATTTTTTTATATCATAAATTTCTATTTGAAAATATGTACATTCATTTTGTTAGTAGGTTATCTTTTAATTCTAAACTATAATTAAAACAAAATGGATAGAAAAAATAGTGTTTATCAATTAAATTATCATTTAACATTTCTTGCATAACAGAAAAGATATTTTAACAAAAGGCATCTTTGTACAAAAACATAAAGGATCAAAAATTGAAATCACTTTGAAAAGTAAATATTAAATAATTAAGTCAAGATTATTTAAATATTCTTTCGGCCCATCTTAAAAATGAAAAATATCAATTAAAATAAATAACATATATATAATTACTATAATTCGGTTGGAGAATTGAACACTTGTTTAAAGTTTAGAAAGCGTCTATGACAGTTTCGACGTAACTGAGATAAACTTTGAACTCACCAAAAAAAATAACCATACAAACTTTTTTGGAATACATTTAATATCAACCGATATCATTTAACAAAGTTTCAAATAGAAATTTGAAGCTTATTTATAAACTTTTACAACCGAACTCTAGACAATCTAAAAATTAAAAACACTAAAATAATAAGAACAAAATTTTAAACTAAATTAAATTCTATTGTCTACAGGATCAATTTTCCTCTCCTTTTCCCCACTATTTCCTATCAAAAACCAAGACCCTCATGAAATTGATCTGTTTCGCTTTCCCCTCCATGGTATGTTGCCATTGACTCTAGTACCCACCACGCAGCTGATAACACTTTTGAAGGGTGGAGGCAAGGAAAAAGGATAAACGTTGATAACTGAGCACTTGGGAGGCCTTATACATGTGGAACACAAATATGAAACATGGAAAGTGAATGAACGGCTATGATGCTTTGTGAATCTACTACTACCAAGTTCCATCTTCCTAGCACGGTCTCCCCTCCACGTTCACACTGCAACTTCTTGTGATGTCCCAGATCCCCTCCTGCCCCTTTGCCTGGGCACAGGCAGAATGGGCGCCATCCACCGAAAGCCCGAACACTTTGCACCTCAACAACGCATCTTCTACCTCGCCCTTGACTGCCTAAACATGGGTGCCAACCATGGAGACCTGGCCGTAACCCAGCTGGACTACTACTAAATCAGTTAGCATTGATCACAAAATGAAACTATGCAACCAATGAATATAGTGACTTTTGCCACCAAGTATAAACATTTATTCCCTTAAAAAAATACATGTCATGTAGAAAGAAAACAAACAAGTTAATTAGTGCATTAACACATAATACCCAATAGAACAAGCTCCATATCATTGTGCAGCCACATTTTCCAAAACAGCTTCTTGTCATCATCAAACAAAGAAATTCATAGAGCAACACTAACCTTAGGATATAAAGACAGTTCCAGCTAAAACAGACAAGTCCAATGTATTTAAATGCAAGGCTCACAGGCTCAGTCACGCGGGGACTCACTGGCCCTGGGGGAAGCATTGTTGTTTTCCTCATCATCATAATCCCTAGGGCTATTATTGCGTCCATTTGTAACAGGACTTTCATACCTCCTACCAGGGCTCTCCTTCTCCTGACTCATGGGGCTCCTGCTATTCTCCCGCCTTGGGCTATCCCCATAATCTGAGCCATCACGAGCGGGAACCTCCTTTTGTGCCTTTGATGGAGGGCTCAGCCTCTCCTGGGGGCTCCTACTTCCATCAGGAGAAAGGCTGCGGTCCCTCCCTCCCTTAGAGGGTGGTGGGCTCTTCCTTGGGCTCCTGCTGTACGGGGGGCTCCTCGACCTATCATCTCGGTCAGATTCACGAGCATCTCTCCTGGGAGATCTGGAGCGACTGAAAAGAGAACATGAAATTAATACCGGCAAACTAAGAAAACATAAAGAGTAATGAAGAAAACAATGAGAATAAATATAGCAGATGATAGAGCACGTGAATATAAAGGAACAAAGACTTCTGAAGCCGTTTCACGCAATTATTAATATTAGTAAAGTGATTGTAGGCCTAAAAATTAAAACGAAACAGATCCCACCAAGATGGTTGGCTGCATTAGAGCCATCAGATTGATCCATCAAGAAGGTAAGCTGCATTTGAGCCATCAAAATCTGATGGCTCTTTTAAACATATTTTTTTCAATATGCCTTTCCCTCCCCCTCCACATCACCTTACCCGTCCAATCAGTACTCTCATCCCTTCTCTCCTGCCTCTTCTTGCTTCCACGTCTCATCTCTCTCGCATTTAGACTGTCTTCTCTCTCCCTCATCCATCAGTCTTCCTTCCAATTCCTCCACCCTCTAGCCTCATGTCAAATACAAGAAACCGAGGGTCATCATGTCAAATGTTTAAAACGCCATCTAAGCACCGATTGACAAACAAAAACTCACAACAGTGAGACTAGTAGCAAACATGGAGAATCATAGGAATTACAAGTTTTAATGTAGCGGACAAGGAAAATCATAGGCACCTTCAATGTAGAGACACCTGCAAACCACTGCTTTTTTGGGTTTCCAAAGAAGAAGCATATATCTCAACAAAGTAAATACATATTCTATTTTCGGAGGGACAGTAAATATCATACTCTATAGGAAAACGATTTTAGATTTTATCACAAACTCACCAACCACTGCACTTATCTTAAACCCTAATATCGTATGATATAGGACAATTAGTTTTTTTAGAGGATATAGGACAATTAGTTAAAACACAAACTAGCAATCATTGCGGCATTCCTAAACCCCAAGTTCCAAATTTGCAGTTATTGTATAAACAGCAACCACCACTGCACTGTAAGAAAGTAAATATAACTCAAAAGCTCTAGTACCTGTAGCTGCGGCTTCTGCTATAACTCCGGCTCCTTCTCCGACGAGGAGATGGTGATCGTGAAGAATTACGACCACGCCTACCGTATAAGCCATTTAGTTGGGCAAAAATAAGGTACAAGTAATATACAACCATAAATCAGAAATCAATAAACAAACTAAATAACCTGATATTTTTTGGACTGTTCTGGCAATTTCTTTCTATGTGACCCCTTTCACCACAGCGATAACACTTGTTCTTCCAGTCTCCAGCTTGGCAATCTCTAGCCCAATGACCCTCAAGTCCACAATTAAAGCAACGGCCAGATCCAGGTGCAGGGCCTCTCCCCAGATATTCACGGGAACCCCCAGGACCACGTGGACCCTACAAAAGAAATTTCATATCATGCTCCAACTAAGAACTAAATGCACAACCTTCTACAAGGAAAATACTGGATGCACAGACAAGGCACCAAAATTATCAGTATTATGAAGAGCAGAGGCCACGGAAGGAATAACAGTGTATCTATGAAAAATTTTCAGATACTTACTCCCCGTGCAAATTCTACAATCATGCGACTACCATCAAAATCTCGTCCATCCAGATTATATCTTGCATCATCCGCATCACGAGGATCATAGAATTCCTGCAAAAAAACAAGCATATACAACGAAACCCACCAGGGCCTCATATTTGAAAAAACATTGAATATATGGGTAGGAAGTATTATCAGAAGAGATTAAGTTACACATACAATAAATGCGTAGTCGTGCTTCAAGTCCACATCTCGAATTCTGCGCAAATGGATTCCACAAAGAATAAGGCCATCAGGACAGAACTACCAAAAGCTATCATATGTGGTTCCTCAGAAGACGAGCTAAACACCATTTTGTGATGCCATTTCCACAAAAACACGCAATAACATTACAGAAAGAATCGCCAAAGGCTCCTATAAACTTGGAAGAATGGCCACCAATCCACCATGGTCACCCTCCCACCAAAGACCTCCAAGTTGGGCAAAAGCCCAAGAACCTTCAACAAGATCATTCAAGTTAAAAACACACCAGGCCTGGGGTTCAACACTTTCAAAGTGCATATTAAAATAGTATATGCAGAGCTCAAGCACCAATAGGGCTTCACAATTCCATCCTCATGATGACTCACTAACATCCATACTTGGTTGACCTGCCCATAGTCAAACCTCAAAAGCCTCGACTTTATCACACAAATAGTTAGCCCAATATTAGATATCTTTTCCGAGTTACATATATGTTTTGCGCCTATGGATACTATGGGTATAAAGAACATTATAATTCCCTTTCAAAAAATATTTTTTTATAAGATTTCATATTGTCAAGATGGTGAGAAACAAACAAATATATTCTAACATTGCTCGTTACCTGACAGAAAATATTCATCTGCTTGATTAAAAGTAGCTAAAATCCAGTTAGCACAACATGAAGGCAAAGGACTAGAACATATCAAGCAGATAATATGACATATCTAAATAATAAGATGTTATCTAGAAAATCCGTAACAAATAATTGTTCAAGTGATTTCAAGTTCAAGCATTGAAGTTGATAACTAAAATCACCCTGAGCAGTTAGGAGGAAATCCATTCCTTCGTCAAGACAAAATAAATGAATGATAAGAAAATCTAATCGCAACATATTAAAAATTAGATAAAAACAAAACTAAATTAAGAAAAAGGTGAGAAAAAAAAGAAAAAGGAATATCAATACTTTCATATATAAATTGGTCATGAGGCCACAACTCCATTTCTGATAGATAATATACCTTCCATAGCGACTGAACATGCTTTCGAGATCACGGGATCGAGTGCGAGATGATATGCGCCCCACATACAGCCTTGTGTTACCATAGCGATCATCATAGCGAGGCATCCTTAATACTGCAGAAGATAATGATAGCAAAGCATCACATGATGCAAAAACTGGTGCAAAGAGACCCATGAAAAATTCATCAAGATTTAGAAAGGAAGACAAATTTCACGCAGGATTCTTGTATCAAATTAATGATAATTACGTTACAGACCCATGACACAGTTCTAACAGCAATAATCTCATAATTAAGTGATTCCCAGTCTTAAAAAGAATATTGTATGTTAAACCCAACTCCGTTAGCAGACATCGTCAAAATATGTTGTCTCAATCACAAGAACATTGATCACAGAAGAAAACATCTAAGATCCAAGGATCTGGACCTAAATCCCCATCACAGGTTTCAGATAGCAGTACCAAATTAGCAATTTACAACAACGAAGGCATCGAAATAAGACTATAAACACAAAAAAAATACAAAATTTAGAACCAATTCGACATACTGACATACATTATTTCGTGCACAGAACGATCAGAGGCAAAAAAAGTTTATACTTTCTAAATTAAAAAAAATCAGTACAGAGTACTAAAAACAATGAAGGATTACATAGAGATATAAAATTTTACATCCATCTGAATCAAATTTGAAGAAGAACGGATGCAAAACGAAAACAATCATTCAATTAGAACAGAAAATATGGAGATCGATGAAGGAATCATGCGTTACCTCCGATCTGGGAACGAATAGAAAACCCTAAAAGCTGCTCGAGATAAGAAAGGGGTCCTGACGGACGGCTCTGGGGATATATATCGGGTGACTTCGGGAGGCCTTTGACGGAGAAGATGTGTTATCGTCCGAATCGACGGTTAGCAACGTTTAGGAGTCCTGTACACGGAGATAGAACCGATGTTGTAAAAGATTATAAATGTCAAACGACGCTCGACTTGACTAAAATGTCATTATATTATTATTATCATTACTATTGCTAGTAAGATTTTCAAAACATAAATAAATTATTCACTTAATTAAAAAATAAAAATATATAATGTCAACTAAATATTTTATTATTTAATAAGTATTTTCACGCTAAATTAATGTGCCTTAAAAGTTATATTCTTAATTTTTGTCTATCTTGATATCAAAATACAATTAAAAATTTTAATAATTTATAGTGAAACTGAATGATAATAATCATATAATTATATATCTTAAAATATTTATTTATAAAAAAAATTATTTTCTTTTCTTCAAGTTTAACTATCTTTCTTTCTTAAAGTCTAATATTAGGATAGATATTACAATTTCATCGAGCAACGCATTTCCTCTACTTTTTTTTAAGTCAACATTCATAAATTTCAAGGAATTAAAAGGAAGTCATATCACTTGGTAATTATTTAAAATTATTTTTTTATAATAAGTTATTTCAATAGATAGCTTATACAGGACCGTTTCAAACAAATTGAGAGACCTAAATAGAAATTGCATTGTGAATTCGAAGACTTAAAATAAGATCTTTTAATATACATATGAAATAAACAATATATATATACATGTTCATCATGATTCAATAATAAAAGTATATTTTTACTAATAATGAGTTAAATTAGTTGGAGCATTGCTGATTTTTAAAAGAAAAAAAAACAAATTTAAAGAATTAGTAAATGAGAAGATGAGAAATAAAAAGAGATTTAGTAAAAGCAAGTTAGAAAATGGTTAGATGGGAAAAAAGGAGATTTAGTTGTCGTAAAATACTTAATTGATACATTACAAATAAGAAAGTTGAAAATAAAATTATTTTGAAAAACGAAGATAAAAACATTATCGTTACTAATTTAAATTACTAGTATCAATAAATGAATTAGTAATTTTTTATCTTAACTTAATTTCATGCAATTTCGAATCTCGGCGCTTTCTCGTCATAAAAAATAAATGAATAATTCTATAAATAAGGGATTAGGAGGCTTAAAATATTGAAGGCTTACCATCGACCCGTCCTGGCTCGTGTGTATGTATGTATATAAACAGATAAAGATATATAGATTATCATTATTATTATTATTTCTAGTATAGAGATATTAAATTATTGTACAACTTTTTTTTATTATAATGCATTTATATATACTAGTTTATTATTGTGTTATGCGTGAATGATGAAAAAAATAAATAAAACTAGAAGATATATTTCATATCTAAATAAACAACATAATTTTATGAAAAAATAATAATCATGCATAAAAAATGAAGAATATATAATCATGCATATTTTTCTTTCATAGGTAAATATTTTTCTATCTTATTGATAACGTATATCAATATACTTTGAAATTAGAATGAAAAATTAAATACATACTTAGATGTATGTATAGTACTTTGATTATTACAATGGACAATGTACTCCTCCTGCTTTAGGCTTAAGTTTCTCAAAAATTGCTTAATCCATATCATTAGGTGCAATATATTATGCATGTAACTTAGATTATCATGACATTGTTATTCCTGCAAATATCATCAACTAATTAGAAGTAGACTTTATACTATCTAAATCACATATCATGTCAACGTCAGTATAATCTTGTAGTGACACACTTTAAAAGTGCCTCAAAAAATATGAGAATTCACTTAATTGTATCTCAATGATCTATATCAGGATTTGATAGGAATCGACTAACCACACCAATTTCATATGTTATGTCTGGTTCTGTGCAAACTATTTGATATATCAGACTACTAACTGTAGATGCATATTGTAATACCCAGATCCCCATCACAATAAATGGACGGCCCAGATTAAAAGATGGTTAAATAAGAGTTTGAGCCCAATTAAAAGTCCACTAAAATCCTAAATCCTTCACCTATATAAACCCCTACCACAAGAAAATAATTTTCCTAAGTCTAAAATTCTACCCTAACCGTCAGGTGAGATCTCCCCTCTCTTCTTCCTTCGCTCTTTTCTTTTCTCAAACTTCAACCTCGGATTGGTGTCAGGAGGAGGTGACGCAGAGGACAACACAAGAAACGAGAGGGATAATCCAAGGCGTGAAACATATAGAAGATAATTGAAGGTATGTAATTTTGATCATAATTAGGACTTTAGGTATGGATTTGATATGATAATCATAGGCTATAGATTCTGATTTTAAATCTCCATGATGTTTATGCCCTAGAAAAGATTTCCCCTACATGCGATAGATTGATTAGAAATAGATTAATAGATGATGTATGTGATGTAGATTT
>LTAE01004318.1:0-15888 GCA_001647135.1 Pontederia paniculata | reverse complement strand
GCTCTCTCTGAGTTTAATTGTTATTGATGGGTCTCGGGTTGACTCATGGCCTAGCTAGCCATATTGGCCTCGGATTGCTGGAATCTTCATGTACTAATAATTGATAATTGATTGATTGAAAATAGAAAATGATCGATTGAATTGATTGATTGAAAGGAAGAAAGACAAAAGAATAGAATGACATTGATAAATTGTTAATTGTGACAGAAAATGAGAAATTGTCCCAAATTATTGTTCCTTATTATGATCTTATTACATATTGAGCGTCATTGCTTACGAGAGATTTTATCTCCCCTGTTGATTCTAATTTTGCAGGCAACACAAACTACTAGGTAAGGATGATGGCTGATGATAATGATGGAGTCTGTGATGGTCAACTTGCACATGACATATGATTCTGGTTAATATGTCACTGGTCTAGTTTAGAGTCTTCTATTGATTAGAAAGGATATTGAACTCTATTATTTAATATTTTGTTATGGTCTATTGATGGATTTGTCTCCTATTGGATTTAATGTAACAAATTTATTAGTATTTTCTATATGTCAAAGATGTTTAGTTTTAAAGTATTGCAATTATATGATGTGGCCCTGGGGTTGACCGGTCAAATGGTCAAACCAAAGATAATGATATTGTGTGGTAACGTCTCCAAAGTCAAGATTATTGCCAAGTGGCAAGGTCTGATTTTGGGAGCGTTACACATATGGTACATTCTGCATCTTTTGTTTCTCAGCATTGTTTGTAGAACACTGTCTAGAACTCAACTTAAAGTGGCTTGCAAATGGCGATGGAAATATTTTTGCATTCTTCATATTGAACCTCTCCAAGGCTTTCTTAATATACTTTTTTTGGGATAGCCACAATTTGTATTACTCTCGGTCACCGAAATCCTCATGCCAAGAATATGTTTTGTTGCTCATAGGTCTTTCATGAAAAAATATTGACTCAGATCCTTTTTCAGTTTGACAATCTTGCTTCTATCATGACTTATAATAAGCATGTCATCAACATATAGCAACAAAATAATGAAATCATCATGTGAAAAATATTTTACGAAGACACAATGATATGTGTTCGTCTTATTATATCCTTATTGAATCATGACTGAACTCAAATTTCTTATACCATTGACAAGGTGAAAGTTTGAGCCTATACAAGTTTTTCTGCAATTTACATACCATATGTTCATTTTCTTTTATTTGGAACCCTTCTGACTGCTCCATATAAATTTCTTCTTCCAAGTCACCATGGAGAAAAATTGTCTTGATATCAAGTTGCTCAACTTTCAAGTTCTTGCTAACAGCTAATTCAACTATACGAATTGATGATATATTAATCACTAGTGAGAATATCTTATCAAAGTCAACTCCTTTCTTCTAATTGAATTATTTGACAACTAATCTTGCCTTGTATCTTGGGTGTTAATTATTTTCTTCACCTTTCAACTGAAATATCCATTTGTTATTTAATGCACTTTTGCTTTTAGGTAGTTTCACCAGTTTATATGTGTTGTTCTCATGCAGAAATTGCATCTCCTCTTGCAAAACTTCTATGCACTTAATTTTCTGCTCATTTGACAAGACTTCTTCATAACATTTTGTTTCTCTCTCTTCGATTTATAACACAAATTCAGTTAGGGGGTACCGTTTTGATTCTTGTCTTTCTTTTGTCGATCTTCTCACTTGAGACTTTGGCTCTCATGCGCCTTGTTCAATAGGTTGCTCGGTATCATCATCAGCTTGACTATTCGAAGGTGCATCTGAATCAGTATCACTGCTATTGTTATCTTGATCAGCTTTTAGAACTGTGTCATATTTCATTGGTGCTTTAATTTAGCTCAGTTCAACTTGATAATGTATGAATAATGTTGGCTCTTTATTTTTTAATAGACCTTCAATTGTCTGGTGTTCTAAGAACACTACAACTTTGCTTCTGACAAATTTTTTATCAACATGATTACACAGTTTATAGTCAAATTCTTCATCTTCATACTCAAGGAAGATACACTTTTTTGTCTTGTTGTAAAGTTTTGATCTCTTATCTTTTAAGTTGTGAACAAAAGCTCGACACTCAAATACTCTAAGATATTTGTATGAAACATTCTTTTCTATCAAAACTTTTAGAGATATATGATCATTTAAATGTACTAATGGTGATTGAATGATTAGATAAATCACAGTAATATATGATTCACTCCAAAAGCCCTTCGATAGCTTAGCATATAGAAGCATACATCTGACACATTTTTCAATTGTCATGTTCATTCTCTCGGTCGCGCCATTTTGGTGAGGAGTCTTAGAAACTGTCTTCTTAAATCTGATGTCGAATGTGTTGCAGTACTCTTTCAAAAGAACATCTATATTCTCCACCATTGTCTGCGCGAACATACTTGAACCTTTTACCAATTTCTCTCTCAATTTTGACATATTTTTTTAATTCTGTCAAAACTTGATTTTTGTGCGCTATAGAAATAGCTCAAACCCTTATAGAATGATCATCAATAAATGTAACAAAATAAAGAGATCCACCAAAAAATTTATCCTTCATATAACAAGCATCAATATGCATCAAATCAAGTATATGCGAACTTCTACATGAAGAAGTTCTATTAAATGAAACTCTAGTCCGCTTACCAGCTAAACAATACACACATAGATTAGTTTTTTATACTTGGAAATATATTTTGTCGAGTCAATATCTGAAATCATTTTTCATGTATGTGATCAAGTTTTTTGTGCAACAACTCTGAAAGAGACATCTTTTCAGTCATGTTCACTTCATGAGTGCAGTATTGTGCTTCAGTCTTGTAAAGTTTACGATCTTTTTGTCCTCTATCCAGAAGTAGTGAACTTCTATTGAGTTTTCACACTCCCCTTTTGAAGTTGCAATCATAGCCTTCCTCATTTAATTTTCCATCTGAAATTAGGTTCAACCAGACATCAGGTACATGCCTTACATCTTCAGCATAATCTTACATCATGTGTTGGTCTTCAATCGAATATCACCAATGTCAGCAATTAGGGACTCTGACTTGTTCCTCATCTTAATTGATCCAAATGTACTCATTGTATATGTCGAGAAGACATCTCTATAAGAGGTAACATGAAATGAACCTGCAATGTCGAAAATTTAAACTGAGTCTTGACTCACAATATTGACACAATCTTCTTCAATAAGAAAATACACATCACCATATGTGGTCACTGCAACGTGATTTTCATCACTACTTTTCTTCTCCTTTTCAGCATCGTCAGACTCTTCATGTGATTTGTCATGTTTTAATTTCCTTCACTCTTTCTTGAAGTGTCCTAGCTTGTCACAGTAATGACAAGTAAGATTTTTTTCTGAACTTCGATTTTCCTCTGGATCTTGACCGATCATGACTGTGAGAATTTCTATGTTTGCTTCTCCTAAGATCTTTCACAATCAACAGTTTTGATGAGTTGTTGAGTCTGTGCTCTTGCCTTCTTATCTTTTTATTGAACAAGCTATCCTTAATAACTTCTAAATATAACTTTTCTCTTAGAGCACAATTATTTAGATAGACAACAAGTATTTCTCAACTATCAGATAACGAACTCAGTAAACAGTAATACTTGAATCTCATCATCAAACATGATTTTTACTGATGTCAACTTTTTAACCAATTCCTGAAAGCTACTCATATGTTTGACAACAGAATGACTATCTTTATACTTTAGGTTAACAAGTTTCTTCATTAACAGTACCTTATTCTGTGGTGATTTATGCTCATGCATATATGGTAATTGTGCAACTTTCTTGATCTTTAATCTCCGTCATTTTGTGTCATCCATGTCCTCAGATTTTGCAGTATCACATTCGATTGGATTATAAATGTCTCTGTAATTCATATAGTCTCTCATTCGAGATTTTCAAATAGAATAATTTAGTCTTGTCAGCACAAGCATCCGACTTGGGGCATTATTGTTCTCTATTAAATTTATGCAATTTGATAATCTGAGCTCTGATGTCACTATTAAGAAAAGATTGAACATATATTTACGGAATTATCTTTTTTTTCCTTAATGCATAAATTTAAATAAGATAATGATTATAACAAAGAGAAATAAATCAGACTAAAAAGACACACAAAAGTTACATGAAAAATCTATTAAATTGAGAGAAAAAAATCATGAGACCAAGTAGCAAATCTTTCACTATAAAAAAGCAAGATACAAAATTTCTTCTCTGATATCAAAAGATGAATAAAAAATAAAAACTTCAAAAATTAATATTAGATCTTGCATAATAATTTCGCTAAAAAATGGAAAAGATGTCAAAAGAATTTCACCGAAATATCAGAGACCGAAGAGAAGACTATAAAAAATATATATCTAAAATTTCATTAAAATTGAATCGAAATTTGTCTCGAAACGGAATCCAAAAAACTCGCTTTGTCTCTCTTTAATTCCTCTCTCTCCTTTGAGCGGCTTCACGCACGACTCAAATACTTTTTTTTCTCGTATTTTATAATTTCTCCTAATGTGTTTGATTTGGAGTCAAAAGTTTTTTCTCTTTATTTTATTTTATCGCATGTGGGCCCGCCGCATATACTAACACTGTCTCCTCTCTCGTGTTCTCTTCGTTCTCTGGACTTTTCTCTTTTTCTCTGTTCCATATAAAATTTAATTTTTTTATATTCATATGTACTATTTAATTTTTAAAAGTATTTTATTTAGGATTGTGTTTGTAGAGTGAGAGCATGCTGCGTTAATTTAAAATATTTTTTTTATTTAAGACTTCTATAAATTTATTGAGGATAAGAGTGATATGATGTAAATAATATACTTCACCTCTCATTTAATTACTGTTTTTGAAAAAAATGTTTAGTATAAATTTATAAGCATAAATTTAGAATATTTAAAGTAATAAAATAAAATTATAATTTTGTATTAACTACTTTTTAGAGATCTTTTGATTATCTTTTTTATACATTGAGATACTTACTAAATTTTATAATTTTCTATAAAATATTTTTTAAGAAATAATGATCTTTTATATTATATTACATGATTTCATAAGAGATTGTCATGTGACTCAACGATAGATATATGTAAAAAATATATTTTATATATATATATATATATATATATATATATATATGTAATTTAATCATTATAAAATTCACCTCTAATATTCTTAAAATCACAGCTTGCATTTTCCATTGCTTTCTTCTAAATATTCTGTATTGAAATTGTATTCCTTGTATTCTAAGAAATACAAGTAAGAAAAATAATTTTTTTTTGTATGATTCTTCTAAAAGTTTACATTTTTAAAATGCAACTAGTGACTTAATGTATAGAATGTATATACGAAATATTACTACAACCTTTTTTGACGTCTCCTAGTTTATTGGCGTTAAAGATTACGATAAAGTGTTAATGCCAATTTTGGCAAAAAAGAAAAAAAAGAATGCAAATGGCATAATTATTTATACTATTTTCCCTTTTTATTCAAAAAAACATAGTTCGAAAATTTTTATGATAAATTTAACTCTCAATTTGTAGATCATCGTTGATATTTTGTTAATTATTTATTCTCATCAAATTGCCATTGTCTAGACACATTTAAATTTGTATAAATGAGGTTTTTTTTTTGTTTCGGAATGTTCAGAGCATTTTTTTCTAATTTAGAAAAAAACAGTTTTTCGTTATTCAAATTTATTAACTACTCCAAAATTCCCACCTTCGCGAACTTAAAATTACTCTTGAAAATATTCATCTCTATCCAAAAAAACTGCATTCTTATTTACCCAACCACTATCGAAGCAATTTGCATTGAAACTAAACTAGCACAAATTCTCCTTAAAAGAACTTTATTTTTCGCATTAACAAGTTTTGTTTTCAAATAATAAACAAGTTTTACAAATATAAAAGAAAAGAAATTGGTGCAAGTGTCAGAAAATAAATTTGTTTTTTTATAGAGGTTCTGTCTTTCTTTTCATGGTTTTAGAGTGCGTTTGATACCTGTTGTGAAATTAGTGTTTTAATAAAAATTGAACTTGCTTTTTATTATAGATATTTTTGATAAAAATATTTGTGATTATTTTTCTATAAAATTGTGATTACTTTGTCAAAACGCAGCCTTAGTCGTTCAATAAAAACTAGATTTTCAATGGAGCATTTCTTTTTTGCCTGAATATTAAAAGGCAACGTTTTATTTTTCTTTTTATAAACAAAGAAAATGTTTTCAGACATATATCCGAATTTGTTTTTTTTTAAATCATCTGAAAAAAAATTCCTTAGCTCGAACATCGAAACAAACACGTTTTGAGAAGATATTTTACATCTTCGTGATCAGCAACTATATCCCACACGGCCAACAGCCGTGATAGCACTACGTAACTTCTAACCGACATACGTGGGACCCATTTTAACCATTACATCTTTGCGGTGCTGTTGTGCGATAAACAGCCGATCCCTCAGCCCACCCACATAATTCGCTTCCTACGTGGCCGATTTGTGACCGTCCGAGCGCACATCAAAGGAGACCGCGTCCACTTCACGCGCTTCGAGACGTCGTTAAGATAAACTTGGTCTTCTTATCACTCCTCCTTTCTCGACCCACAAAACGACCCCCATCTACAACCGCTACAAGCTCCATTTGCTCGATGCCACGTCATCCATTTTATGTGTTGGGTCCAAGCAGCGTCGCAGGTAAAAGAACCTAAAACCTATATAAATGGATTCCCTGTTCCTTCTTGGAGGCGTCGTCTCAAACTCTTTCGTCTTGATTTGGTCTGCCCGTTGCGTTCCGTGGGGATTTGGTGAGCTCTGCTTCTCTTCCGACTCCTCTCCTTTTTCCCCAATTTTTAGGGTTCTTAATCTCTAAGTTTTGTTATCTGACGCGATGGAGGAATCTTGTTCTACTTCAAGATCCATGTCTTTGCTGTGCTTTTCTGGATACGGGAACAAACATGTTTTCGAATTCTGTAATTGGAATCAGATGCTAAATTTTTTGGGGGTAGGATTCTAACAAGCTGTCTAATCTCAATGTTGTGTGAGGGTAAGATATACGAGGAAGAAGGAAAAGAGAAGTAAGAATTTGTTTGTTAGATTTAGAATCTAAACTGTCGGGTACCTGCGGTGCACGCAGTTGATGCTTGATAGCTCGAGAAGATTTGTTCTAATTTGCGATCACGATCCATTTTGACGTGTTTTAATGATAGAATTGTGTGGAGTTGCTATAAGGATATGGAAGCTGATATGCGATCTTGGAGTCTATTATTAAAGAATTCCTCAAACAGAGTGTTCAATTATCTTTGGAGTCTGCAAATATGTTTTATATGATATGGGCAATACACATGTGATTGCTGATATTTATATCCTATTTTTGAGAGGCTTGAATGTGGTCATTTATTCAGAGAGACTGACCAAGTTTACATTTGGGTATTTTCCATTCAGTAGTTCGCGTCTTAGGAGATCCTTATTATCTTTTGTCACGACATTCTCTGGTTATATTATTATAGAAACTGCTTACTAGCAGCAAGTTTTCATTAAGAAGAAAACATCATGGACTTTGGAAAAAAAAAGAAAAATGGAGAAATTTCTTGATCTTCAACACAGAGTGAATGCTAAAGTTAAGGAAACACATGTTCAAACATGCAGCAATCTTAGTGAAGGAATAACACCCAAAAATACATGTAAAAAAGAATGACAAGGATGATCTTGGAACATGAGGATGGGTATTCATCATGGTTCCAGTGACTTCTAGTTCATATGTTTTCAGTCACTGCAATTCATTAGTTTTCTATAGCAAATGGAATGGATATGATAATCTATGATCAGATTTTTGTGGTAAACTAGTATAATGTGGGTGATCCATTTCAAATGCAAAATGAACATCATGGCTGATGCATGTTTTTCTTTGTTAGTATCAGCTTATTGAAGAAAATGGGAGGTGGGAAGGACAAACATGATGATGGTGAAAAAGGATTGCATGGATATGGACATTCTGGATATCCGCCGTCCGGATACCCACCTTCGGGCTATCCTCCTTCAGGTTACCCTCCTTCTGGTTATCCACCTTCTGGATACCCTGGTTATCCCCCACAAGCTTATCCACCAGCACATGGGGCATATCCTCCTCAAGGTTACCCTCCACAAGGATATCCACCAGCACATGGGGGATATCCACCAGCACATGGGGGATATCCTCCAGCAGCTTATCCCGGTCCATCAGCTCCTCATCAAGGTACTACTTCATGCTGCATAAATTACAATGTAGTCCATTCATTCTAATGTTAATGCCTTAATGAGATTACTGAGGGCACCACAGGCTTACATTACCGATACTCCAAGTGGTCATGGGTGAAAGGACATTGATATATTTCATAATAATTTGTCTCGTTTCATCCGGGAGAATAGTTATACATGGGCAAAGTGTTGCTCAATTACTTACAAAGATTGGTGATGCATTGTGTTTGTACTCATTCACATACATTGTTTTACTCACACTTGTCACTCTTGCATCTTCCCGTGTGCCCATTGCCGGGCAAGCTTCCATGTAAAAACTGCAGCAGTTCATTGAGAAAAAATGTTCAGGTTTTAGCGAGCTTAAATTTTTATACTCCCATGATTTCAGGCCATGGTGGTTCGCACATGGGAGCAATGTTGGCTGGTGGAGCTGCTGCAGCTGCAGCTGCTTATGGAGCACACCACCTGAGCCATGGATCTCATGGGGGCTACTACGGTCACATGCCTGGTCACATGCCTGGACATCACGGCAAGTTCAAGCACCACGGGAAGTTTAAGCACGGAAAGTTTAAGCATGGGAAGCACGGGATGTTTGGAGGGAAGCATGGGATGTTCGGGGGGAAGTTCAAGAAATGGAAGTGATCTCAGTGCGTTCAACAGCCAAAGAATGCTAATAGAACTTTCAAGTAAAACATAGTTATCTGGCGTGACTATTGTGAATATTTGATATCGTCGCTGTTATTTCTTTTCTTGTCGATGCGCTTAACTACTGGAGTTGCACAAGTTAATAAAATTTCTGAGTGGAGATCTATGTCTCACCAGTTTGCTACGACCTTCTATAAATATACGTGATTTATTCTTTGCATTGCCAAGTCATGTTCTCGAATTCTCAAGGAAGAAAATGAAAAAAAAATGTTGATAATTTTCGGAGACGCTTTAGACTCCATTTGGCTCTCATTGAATTAAAGGTGGAGTAGATTTTTATAATTCAATATTTACTCCCACTATTCTAATTTATCGGAATAAGATTATTCTTGAATAGAACAAAAATTGGTTGCTCTCACCTTTTTTTTTTAATTTTATAATAAATATAGTGGGTCGCACAAGTGAGAAAAAAAGAATCCTTTGAAAAGAATTGAAGAATTAAGACCTTAATCCTTTAAAAAAAATTGAAGAATAAAATCTTAACTTCAATTAGATATTAATCCTAATCGTACTTTTCAATCAAACGAGGCTTAAATGAGTTTTAAGGCCGAGCATGGACATAGTTTCAGCTATTGACATGCTACTTGTTCATGAATCACGGGTGTTGAAGATCCAGAATATACGTGTGATTTCAATGTTTGCAATTAGATCATTTAAGAAGCCCCTAAAAAAAACAAGTATAAACCAATGGGAGTTGAGCTCTGAGTTGGAAGAGAGAAATTTTTAATACTTTACATCCAAAAATAGGTGTATAACAAATATATCATGTATACAAGTTTATGTACCCATGTCCATGAATTAACAGGAATGGTTATTTCAGGATCCACAACCATCAGGCATGCTATGACTGCTACAATACAACTTCTTGTGCTGGTTATTCATCTCTGCGACGTGACTGCCAATTGCGTCCAGTATTAATCTTCGTCTTTGTCCTTTGGCTTCCGATAACTCTCTTCTACATGTTTTGCCGTAAAGAGCCATGTATTCGCGAGCTTCTTTATGTTAGGGACATTGTAGTTCTGAGCAATATAAATGCCACAACCAGTTCCCAGCAAAAAGGAGAAGCTGCTTCGGATAATCCCCATAGTACTCTTTTCCTGCATCACAGTAAAATGGTCTTTTGTTTAAAGGCGATGAATTTGGCATGCAGTTCTTGAAATCAAGGATACCAAGAAAGAACATAAGATCACATGAAACGAAAAAAGTTAGAAATACATTAAGCAAACTGATGGTACCCAAATAACGCACAAAAATACAAGTCTAGCAGCACACCGCAGTAAACTTCAATTATCACTGATTATTTTAATATATGCTAATTTGCTGATACCATGTTACAATAGATGTTTTGAAGATTCACTAACTTAGTTCATTGTCTTAATTCATTTTCGGCAGGACCTATGATCCTGTGTTTTAGCCCAGAAGAAGGAAAAAAAGGCAAAAGGATAGAATTTGAGCATTTTGAGTACCAATAATATCTTAATCAGCAAAGATTTTTCAGTACATACACATAGCATCAGATTTCTGCAATAAGCTTATATAGATAATTTATGGCTTTAGTGGGTCTGAGAATTTTTTTTAGGAACCTTGTATTGTCTCACTATATCATACTACTTGGAAAAATGCACATAACACGCTTCGCACCTGCAGGGAAGGGGGGGAGGGGGGTTTGACATACAGAAACATGAAACCCAGCAGTAAACAATGTTTTCACCTGATTGAGATCTGAGCACGCCAGGCTAGTGAGTAATAGCTTTTCTTGTACAACTATTGTTGGCCTCATGTGTACTGAGCCCTATATGTTACAGTTGAGGACAAATCGGTGGTTCTTTGATGCTGACTGAATCTATGAATATGACATTTCATGTTCATGTAATTTATGTTAAGATTAATAGATAGATACTCCTAATATATGGGAAATGAATGAAAATCCATATTCAGGGTTATTGCAGTCTACTGCTTTGGCTGACAAGACTTGTGAAAGAAATGGCTCGTGTGACTTCCCTAGTTGTGCACATCCATCTACCAGCAACTTAGGCAATTTAGAACTTTGATAATTTTCAAATGTTATAGTCCTATTGTAACAGTTTTTAGGGATCAAAGAACAAAAGAATGAAAAATACCAAAAGATATATTAATATTCAAAGAGAAATGGATCTCTTATACCCGTGTACGCTACAGTTTCCCACTATTTTTGGGGTAAACATCACATGGTACATGACAACCCCAATTGCACATATATGATGCACTAGAGAAAAAACTCATAGAAATTATACAAAAGCTACATATACACCCAAAATCTTTTTTCAGTAATAGTTGGACCAAGAATGGGAAGTGATTAGTCTCGACCTAATTCTCCAATTAGACTATTAAATCTCAAAAAGAAAGTTGACTATTACTATCCCTCAAAGTTTAAACTAATTCTACAGAAACTTAATAGCATAATGTACTCTCCAAGAAGAAGATCCAGATATGAGGTATTTAAGTATGTATCAACTGAATAATTAGAATGCAGAAATTCTGATGTCAAGTCCCTTGGCCTGGAAGTTCCATGTTTTAGGAATTGTTCCATCATTTTTTAAGTTGCATTTCCATTAACATGCAAAGGAATCAATCTTTAACTAACACAGGAAAATTCAAGTACATAAGTAGAACACTAAAACATTTAAAGGAGCATGCTATAAAAGAGGTTCAGTTTGTATAAAAAGATTGGAATATTATCATGATTAAAGCTCACTGAATTTACGGCAACTAAATATAATTGTCAAACTCTATAGAACCTCCCAAAAGGTTTTAGTGTTTTACTTTATCCAAATTGTGCTTCTCCCAAATCTTTAAGTTTCTTCTGTTCTAGAATCCACCATTAAAGAATTTTCACCTTCAATAATACTTTATAACAATATGTAAAAACTGATAAAGCAGTGAGTTTAGCTATTTAGATAGTAAGGAGACAACCAAAAGCCCCCTTATGACAAATGCCCCTTGACCTTTCAACTTTTTAAATGGACTATTTAACATTTTCGTGCTTTGTGCACTTGTAAACGATATATATAATTGAATTTCATGAAGATTCTGCAACAGTCATAAGGATTTTGTTTAATTTTCATTGCCTTGATTGTTAGAAACAGTTTTCGAACTTATGTATCTTAATCAATAAATAATAAATGATGGTTGCACCATTGTCAGCCATCCTTTACTCTCTCAGATAACGAAACAGTTTTGGAACTTGTTATTTTGTTATTCTTTTTTGTCAACAAAAGTTCTAATTGCTGATGTAATTTAAAATGGAGATCATAAGTATTAATATCTCTATGTTTAGACCAAACCAATACGGGGACCAAAGGTAAAAATATGGGGATCATCCTCGTTCCAAACTTGATTATATATACCAAACCGACAAAGAACACTATCCTTAGATTTCCGCAGGATAATGTTTGCGCTCTCGCGTTTTGAAGTTCCAGTTTTGTCCATCAGAAGACTACAGAACAATACGTCATTTCCTACTTCTTCCCCCGCCCGAACCAGAGATAAAGTTGACATCTTCGTAGAAAGAACCCCAAGGAAGGCAATCCTTAAAGGCTTAAACCCTAATAAAGGCTCATAACCAATTTCATTTTGTTATTCACAGATTTAAGCACAATTGGAACAGGAGAACATACATCAAATTGCGATAAACGATTTTTTCCACAGAAAGCCCCCCAAAGATTCCACCTTTATCAAACAACAACAAGAGATAACAAAGAGCAAAGCCCCCAGAGCATTATAAACTCACCGAATCTTGCCCCTTTTAACGAGTAGAAGAAAGGGGAACGGAGATAGAAACAGGTGAGACGAAGGGGAGGAGAAGATGTGATCAGGGTTCCTCGCAAGTGGCGGGTTCCGGTTGCTATCGCCCCTCCTTTGTATGCCCGTCGGCGTCGGGACGGCGATAGCTGCTCCCGAGGCGGAATAAGCGGAAGTCTTGGTCACCAAGCAGGTCGAAGTCCGCCCCGAAGGCAGTGTACGCTTTGAACACTATTGACACCGTAAAATGTTGATTTATTAGGATTGTCGACTTCGTGTTAACAAATATGTCTAATAATAATAATAATAATAATAATAATAATAAAATAATAATAATAATAATAAATTTCTATTCACATTTTCTTAACTACAAACTCCTAATATAAAATTTCATAAAATCAAGTGTTCAGTTGAGATACACTGTTAGTTCCTTATCCTATATTTTGACTTATTAAATTTTAAATTAATAATTTAAATCAAATCAATTAAATAAATAATTAAGATTTTATGACTTAAAAGTCTTAAATAATTATTAATATTAAATTTAATGATTTTAAAAATAAGATAATATGTACACATATTAGGGTGAGCACTATTTGGAATGAGGTACTCTTGGTCCTTACCCAATTTTTATAAAAAAATACAAATCCCCTTCTCGATCCAATTACAATCGAAATCAGAATGTCCTGATTTGAATCGAAAATTAAATCGGGACATTTCACTTATCTCAAATTATTTATAAAATTATTTAAATATAAAAAATATATTATTATATTTATAACATATAATTAAATTATATGTACAAACTTCACAATTATATACCAAATATGATAAGTCAATTTTATCATAATCAAATAATTGAATATATGATATAAATATTATTATTTCTATTGTACTAGGATATCGAGTTGGGTCAATCAGATATTTAATATAACACTTTAATTTTGATCCGAATTATATCAAATTTTTTGAAATTTAATTCAATCCGATTAGAATATTAATTAATTTGAGAAAAAATTGAAAAATCGAATCGGTCCAAATCGGGAGAGCCAATTTTTTCGTCATGTGCTCACCACTAACACATATACATAGTGTAGACTAAAATAAGTTGTGAAAGTGTCATGGTCAGGACAATTTCACTTTTAGTTTTTTATGCCACGAAAAAGATTAATTAGAGTACAATAAACTACTCAACAAAAAAACATAAACTAAACTAGGGATTTTTTTTTCAAAATCCTATATTATATGCATTATATAATAACATGGCCTGTCAATCTATTTGGTACAAAAATTATTCTTTTTATCAACTTGTAGTATGATTAACGATAATTAATCATATTTTGGTTAAAATGCTAAGGTTGCACACATGTCAACTTTCTTTTTACTCTCCTTTATGTTACAAAATAATACTAAAAAAAATTGACAACAACCCTCTTCAAATGGAGGCCAACATACAAGATTATACTATTTTTAGAAATATTAAAAGTTGGTCCTCAAATAATGATGAGTAATAAAATTTAAAATATTTTTGTATAATAATATTTTCTTAGAGGGAAAGGGGAATATTGTTAATCATTCAGATTTCATTAGATCATATGATGGTTACAGGCATGTCTTGATTCGATCCAAATAATTTATTTTATGATGAATATCAGAAGCATCAAATATATGTTTATATTCATTTCAACACATAATAAGATTATTAATGACGAATTCAACATTAGCGATGAGTTAATATTATACTCACAATGGATCAATTCAGCTGATTCATTTATTCAAATAATCAGGACAAACATATCTTGCAATAATCTTTTTAGGATTAAACTTATCCAATCTTTAATGATATTTAGATAATAAACATTCTATTGATGATTCAGATCATCGAGATATTAAGTTGTTGCTAACAACTACATTTACTGATAACTATCTCTTTCAACTTATGAGAGTAGATGCTAACTACTTGATTGTTTGTAACTATTCATGTAACATTAGATAACAACAACCATAATTTGGTAGCGTGGGGTGACGATCCTATTTCCGCTCCCTCACCGTCTTCTAATCGGTTCAGAATTCATTTGCAATTTAGATTACAACTATGACAGAATCATCGAGTGTGCTTTCAGGAACTTCTAACAAATCAAAAGAATCACCACCTGTTAAAACCTCTTCAATTTATTCTCTGAATTCATCAGACAGTCCAGAAAATGTGTTGGTTTCCTGCTTGTTGAATGGGAATAATTATTTGCCCTGGTCCCGGGCAATACGGAATGCGCTGCGTGCCAAAAACAAACTTGGTTTTGTTAATGGCACTATTCCTCGATCTGTTGAAGGAGAGGATACTGTTGAAAGTTGGGAAGTTTGTAATTCCATGATTATAGCATGGATATTTAATTCCCTAGAGAAGGATCTTCAAGCTAGTGTTACCTATGCCGAAGATGCAAAATCGTTATGGGATGACCTTAAGGAACGATTTTCTCAAGCGAATGAAACCCGAATCCATCAATTGAAAACATACATTTGTCTTCTCAAGCAAGAAGGGTGATCTGTTTCAGGATACTTCACCAAAATGAAATGTTTGTGGGATGAATTGGAGAACTTTGTTGATATGCCAACTTGCAATTGTGGAGGTTGTACATGCAACATGATGGCTAAGTTTGCTGCTCAAAAGGAAAAAGAAAAAGCCCATCAATTCTTGATGGGTTTGAATCCAGAGATCTATGGACTAGTAAGATCTAACATCTTAAGTACAGAGTCTCTTCCCACTCTTAGTAAAATTTATTCATTGGTGATTCATGAGGAGAAACAAAAGAAATTACTGTTAAATACTCCTCCTCCTGCTGCTGCATTCTATAGTAAGAACAACAATGGTGGACATCGTCCCCCTTCAGGGAAACGTCCTTCATGTGAGCATTGCGGCAAGGAAGGACATTTGAAGGCCTCATGTTGGCAACTACATGGATATCCTACTAATTGGGATCCAAACAAAAGAAACAAAGGCAAGAAGAATTCAGCACCTCAAAATAATATGAACCTTGCAGCACATGCTGCACAAACTGTCCTAGTTATTGATGCTGAGAAGACTCCAAATGCTTTGGCAAATCTATCAGCAGCATAGATGCAACGCCTTTTAAACATTATAGGATCAGATGATAAAGTTTCTGAGCAGCTATCTGGTAATACTTTAATC
>LTAE01004317.1:11512-32947 GCA_001647135.1 Pontederia paniculata | reverse complement strand
GTAAGGGAGTCTTCGCCCTTGAAGAAGGAGTTAGTGATCTCCAGAGATCTCAAGTGCGAGAAGACCGGAGCGGAGACGTAAGCCTGGAGCTTGGAGGAACCTCGTCAACAAACCTTGTGTTTGTGTGCTTGTTTGTTTTCCTTTGCTCTCTTTCTCTCACTTTTGTCTATTTAGCCGTTGAACTTATATGCTTCCGCTAAACATGCTCGAACAAATCTAGCATAACATAAGTGGCTAAAAATTTATACACCAATTCACCCCCCTCTTGGTGCCATCTAGATCCTATATTATGAAAAAAAAAATTAATTTAGTTTGGGTTGGGCTCCTCTGAATTTTTTGGTTAAGTTGTTTAAATTTATTCAGGAATTTTTTTTTCTAAATAAATCTAATTTTGATCAGAGTTTAAAATACTTTTTTCTGACTGTTTGACTAAGTGTAAATTTTTAAATGAAATTGTTATCAATTTAAACATTAAAAAAGAAAAATGGAAAAATAATGAAAACAACATAAATTTAAAACATAAAAGAAAGAAAAAGAATGTCTGGAATATAATTTGAAAAGGAATTTTCGAAATGGATAGACTTTATAGGAAAATATTTAACAATGAAATTATTATAAATTTAAAACATGAAAAAGAAAAAAAGACAAAAGAATGTCAAGAGTGGAATTTGATCAATTTTCACATTTTAATGCATAAAAACTAGTTTAAGCTAATAATAATGCTCTTTTTTATAAAAAAAACAAGGAATGCTATTTAAAAATAAAAGTTATAATTATGTTATCGTATAAATCTACAGATATTTTTTTTAAAATTTAAATGTAAATATTTAAATGAATTTGGTATCAATTTAAACATTAAAAAAGAAAAATGGAAAAAGAATGTTAAGAGTGGGATTTGCTCATTTTCATTAGATGCATCAAAACAGTTTAAGCTAATAATAATAGTCAATCTATTTTTTTTTTATAAAAGTGAATAATTACTATTTAAAAGTGAAAGTTATATTTTTGTTATAATAAATTTTGCAAATACTTTTTTTAATTAAATTTGGGTTGGACTGCGCTGAATTTTTCAGTTAAGGGGTCTTAATATATTCACGAATTTATGTTTTTTCTAAAAAAAAGTTTCTAATTTTAATTAGAGTAAAATATTTCTTTTTGGAACGGATAGACTTTTACTGAAAATATTTGAAAATAAAATTATATTAAATTTAAAAATAAAAAAGGAAAAACTGAAAAAGATTGTTGAAAGTGGGATTTGAATTTTTCAGTTAAGTTGCCGTAATTTATTAGGAGTTTTGTTTCTTTTCGTAAAAAGTTCTGATTTTATTCAAGTTTAAAATATTTTTTTTCCGGAATAATAGTAAATATTAAATGAAATTATTATAAATTATAATATTATAAAGGAAAAGGAAAAAGAATGTTAAAGAGTGGGATTTGATAATTTTCACTTTTAAATGTGTCAAAATAGTCTAAACTAATAATTATACTCAATCTTTTTTTTTATAAAAGTTAGGAAATATTATTTAAAAATAGAAATTTATAATAAAATGTTGTAAATATTTTCTAATTTAATTTGTGTTGGGGTGCTCTGATTTTTGGGTTATGGGGTCTTAATTTATTCATGATTTATATTTTTCTAATAAAAAAGTTTCTAACTTTAATCAGAGTTAAAAAATTTTTCGGAATGACAGGCTTAAGTGTAAATAGTCAAATAGAATTATTATGAATTTAAAACATTAAAAAAGAAAAAGGAAAAAGAATGTTGAAGAGTGGGATTTGATAATGTTCAATTTTAAATGCATCAAAATATTCTAAGCTAATAATTATATTCAATCTTTTTTTGTAAAAGTTAAGAAATATTATTTAAAAATGAAAATTATATTTTATTATAATAAAAAATATAAATAATTTTCTAATTTAAGTTTGGGTTGTGCTGCTCTGATTTTTGGGTTATGGGGTCTTAATTTATTCATGAATTTATTTTTTCTAAAAAGTTTTTCTACTTTTAATCAGAGTTTAAAATATTTTTTTCCGAATGGATAGACAATTTAAGTGAAATATTTGAAAATGAAATCATTATAATTTAAACATAAAAAAGGAAAAATGAAAAATAATGTTGAGAGTGGGATTTGATAATGTTCACTTTTAAATGCATCAAAATATTCTAAGCTAATAATTATACTCAATCTTTTTTTTCATAAAAGTTAAGAAATATTATTTAAAATGAAAATTATATTTTATTATAATAAAAAATTATAAATTTTTTCTAATTTAAGTTTGGGTTGAGCTGCTCTGATTTTTTGGTTATGGGGTCTTAATTTATTCATGAATTTATTTTTTTCTAAAAAGTTTTTCTACTTTTAATGAGAGTTTAAAATACTTTTTTTCCCAATGGATAGACACTTTAAGTGAAAATATTTGAGAATGAAATCATTATAATTTAAACATAAAAAAGAAAAAATGAAAAATAATGTTGAGAGTGGATCAAAATATTCTAAGCTAATAATTATACTCAATCTTTTTTTCATAAAAGTTAAGAAATATTATTTAAAAATGAAAATTATATTTTATTATAATAAAAATTTATAAATATTTTATTAATTTAAGTTTGGGTTGAGCTGCTCTGATTTTTAGGTTATGGGGTCTTAATTTATTCATGAATTTATTTATTTTTCTAAAAAGTTTTTCTACTTTTCATGAGAGTTTAAAATATTTTTTTTCCGAATGGATAAACACTTTAAGTGAAAATATTTGAAAATGAAATCATTATAATTTAAACATATAAAAGGAAAAATGAAAAAAAATGTTGAGAGTGGGATTTGAACCCACGCCCTTTCGGACCAGAACCTTAATCTGGCGCCTTAGACCAACTCGGCCATCTCAACATTTTGACAATGCGATTCACATTTTATCATATAACGAATTTTTTGTATACTTCATTGACACGCCCTTTCGACTGAGAAGATGAAGCTCCAATGTCCATCTCTTCATCTTCCTCATCCATCAACCACCTGAGCAGACACAAGAGACAGAGGAGCGCAGCAGGGAGAAGACAAGAAGTGGCAAACAGAGACCAACATAACCTGGAAAAAAAATGGTTCCTTCAAAGTCTCAACAGTTTCAGACCACGCGGTCAAATGTCTTTTTGTTGCAAAGAACAAGCTCCTCCTCCTCTACATCTTGTTCTATCTTGCTTTCTATCCCCCTCCATGTCTGTCTCTTTGTAAAAAATCTCTCCTTTATTCTATCCACACGTCGTCGTCGTCTTCTTCTTTTTTCTGCAAGATATAACAACCGAGGACGGCAGTATACTACCGGTTACATTTTCTTCTGGAGTTAAAGCTTTCGTTTTCCATGTTCATGCACCATTCTCGAATGCGTCCCAAACAGCATTAAAGAGGCCCTTATCCTGTAAAGACATGTTCTTTTTGCTAATTTCTTTCAAATTTCTACTCTCTCGCTCTTCTTCCACGATAACACGACAATACATGCATCACTTCCCGCTGTGTAAACTGCTTCTTCTTGTCAGTAATCATTTTTTCTACGAGAAACAGCAATGAAAAAGGCACCTTTTGATATGAAATCCCCCCTTTTTTTTTATCTCCAGAACTCTCTTTTTTGTGCCAGGGAATAGCAATGCAAGACGCGCCCTTGGTAAAACTCCTTATTCCCTTTTCGCACAGCTGTGGACCGTCAGAGAAAGAGTCACCTTTGCTCCACTGGAATGAACCAAAACTGATGAACTTGGAAGATTGGAGTAGAATTTTGCAAGCAGACAAATAGTTCTTTGAATGCACCCAAGAAACCCCCCTCCAAATGTCGACCTGCATTCAAATGCTTTCATGTCTGACTCCTACTCCTTTTTGGTTGCCAATTTCAGGCACTCTCATCCGGCTAGACTTAATGAATCAAATTTCTCGACCACATTATTTTTCATCAATGCGTCAGGGGGGAGTGCATTAATTGGACAAAGTTGACAACTCCATATTTTTGGAGTGGTCTGCAGGAGTCTCCTCGTCGCGATTCTTACAAGAATTAAAGGCACTATGGTTGTCACTTAGGATTTCACGGTTTCTACTTCCTCTTACTTCTTCACTCTTGCCTCACCAAACACAGCAATTCGCCTGTGCCATTCCTATTGTGGCGGCCTCCCTCTGTCTGGTTTCTTCTGCGACTCGCCGGTTTTTATCTTTCCTCTCTGTTTCTGTTCATGGTTCTTCGGTTCATTTCTCTTTCGTTGTTTTCTGTCATAAAAATATGATTTTGAATGGTCGGATTAGTTTAATAAACTATTTGGAATGAAAGGGGGTGACGGCGACAGTCCACAGAGTGCTGCTAATATAAAATAGAGAGCCGAAATGGCTTCAAGTTCCAAGTCCCAGCAGACCAACCTCCAGAGCTTTCTTGACGCAGTTACCCCAAAAGTGACGTCTGGGTCGCTGGCAAAGGTCCCTGCTTCTCCCCCTACCTTTTGCATCATTGATGTAGTCGTAACTCTATTCATATATGATCGGTTTGGGGGCTCAAGGTTGCATCTTGATGTTTGTTTTCTGTATCAGTGACATGCATTGACAACATCTTGACTCCTTATCTTTGTTGTTCTTTTTCTCTTTTCATGGACTGATATGAACGTGATGTAATTGTTTTGCATGATCAAATCTACATAGTTCTGTTCTGTAATTTTGAAGAGCATTCTCTTCTCGGATGCATGTGGTGTTTTAAGTATGATTGAAAAGTAATTAGGGTCCGAAGTGGAAAGGGATTTGTGGATGGATGTTTGGTTGGTTGGTGGATTTTGGTTTCGAGATGTCTAGTTTACATATTCTTGTATAATTTAAGTAATGCCTGATCATGTTCACATGCAAGTACTTTCCACTTCTGATCAGTGTTACGGGAAAGCCACAAGTTCATACTTACATTGCAACAATAATTAAGGTTTTGCATCTCTTGAATTGGCAATTCTAGCATCTTTATACAACAACAACAACAACAACAAAGCCTTATCCCACTAGGTGGGGTCGGTTACATGGATCATACGACGCCATTGCGCTCTATCAGTAACCAAATTTTTTGGTATATTATTCGTTAATAGATCTCGTTCTATTAGCTCGTCAAGTGTTCGCTTTGGTCTCCCTCTCCCTCTTTTAATCGGACTCCAGATTGTTTGCTCTACCCTCCTTACTGGCGCATCTAATGGCCTTCTCTGGACATGACCAAACCACCTCAAACGATTTTCTACCAGCTTCTCGCAAATAGGTGCCACTCCGACTCGTTTACGTATATGGTCATTCCTAATCTTATCCTTTCTAGTATGACCACACATCCATCTCAACATCCTCATTTCAGCTACCCCCACTTTATGTTCATGTTGTCCCTTCATAGCCCAACATTCACTACCATATAACACTGCTGGTCTTATAGCAGTGCGGTAGAATTTCCCTTTAACCTTATGGGGTACTTTCCTATCACAAAGGACTCCAGTAGCCTTCCTCCACTTACACCAACCAGCTTGAATTCTATGGTTAACATCATCATCAATCTCCCCATCTTGTCTTATAATTGATCCCAAATATTTAAACTTTGTCACTTGAGAAATTATATCATCTCCTAACCTAACTTCCGAATCGCCTCTAAATTGTCTATTCGTGAAATTGCAATGCATATACTCTGTCTTATTCCTACTTAAACGGAAACCCTTTGACTCCAACGTGTTTCTCCATATTTCCAATTTTGCATTAATCTCATCTTTTGAGTCCGCTAAAAGTACGATATCATCAGCAAAGAGCATGCACTTAGGTACCTCATCTATGATACTCTCGGTTAGAGCATCCACAACTAAGTTAAACAAATATGGGCTTAAAGATGATCCTTGGTGTAGGCCAATTCTTATAGGAAATGCTTTCGTCTCTCCTCCTGGTGTCCTAACCTTAGTCAATGCCCCATCGTACATATCTTGTATAATCTTAATATATGCAACACCCACTCTTTTCTTTTGCAAGGCTTTCCAGAGTACCTCTCTTGGTACACGATCATACGCCTTTTCTAAATCAACGAAAACCATATGTAAATCTTTTTTCCTACTTCGATACTTCTCCATCATTCCCCTTAGTAAATAAATCGCCTCTGTAGTGGATCTTCCTGGCATGAATCCAAACTGTCTTTCAGAAATACTAGTCTCCACTCTCAATCTATGTTCAATCACTTTTTCCCATAACTTCATTGTATGACTCATAAGCTTAATCCCTCTATAATTTGCACAATTCTAGCATCTTTATGGACATGCAAAATTGGAATTTCAAGAAAAAAATGGATTTCTCTTTGTTTGCATCTACATGCACGAGGACGTATACACGTGTTCTTTTATCTTTGTGTGAGCACTTGTTTTTAACTTAGATCAACTTTTGTTACAATAAAATTAAATACAATAAGAAATTAAAGTGTTCTTTTGGTGGTACAGTCTTGGTGCAAGGATTTGAGCAGTTTTCTGCAAACTTTCGAAGAGGATAAGATTGACTTCTTCTTCCTTGGCAAACTATGGGATGAATACAGCGAGTGGAGCGCATATGGTGTTGGAGTTGATGTCCATCTCAGTACCGGAGATGTAGTTACCCAGTATTATTCCCCAACCCTATCTGCTATCCAGATATACACTAATCGAGATTATTCTGGTTTTAGGTACGGGTACCCACCTATTCCTGTTGATTTTGCTTTGATGTTCTTGATATCTAAGTATATGATTTATGCTTCTGTTGCTTACATCTGAGCTGAATTGCCTCTTTGTTGCATTAGAAACACTGTTGAGCGCAATGCAGACGATGACCACGCTAGTGGTACTAAAAATAAGCAGGTGCCTGATTCATCAGATGTTGCAAACTTAGACTCAGCCAACAAGGATAAGCATGGGTACCTGTACCTGGATTATTCTGAAAGCATGTCTCCTTATACTAGGCTGCCCCTCAAGGATAAGGTAAACTTTGGGCTTATGCTATAAATCTGATGAATATCCTTGTGATTGAATGCATTTGAATGTTTTGCCTTGTCAGATACTTGAGTTAGCTGAGACTTACCCAGGCTTGCTATCTTTCAAGAGCACAGATCTCTCGCCTGACAGTTGGCTGTCAGTTGCCTGGTATGCATGCCTCTCTATGATCACTAGCTGCCCCTGGTACATGAACAGTTGCTGCTATATTAATCTTTGGGTAACAGTTAGCATATATGGAAAGTGAGGCTTGGTGTATTCATTTTTTAACATATTAATCCATCATTAAAGGCCATGCATGTTGAAAACTTGATTTGAAGTCACTTCAATTTTGGATCTTCATATGAACATAATTATATTGATCTTATATTCCATGATTGCATTGAATTGGATTCTCATTTTTTCAGTAAGACTTGGATTTTATCTGTCTTTGCATGCCAACCCAAAGTGTGCTTTCTTTATTTCATCATTGATGTGCATTTCCACCTTATCTTTTTTATTTCTAAATATTTTTTTTCTTTCCAAGTAGGTATCCTATATACCATATTCCAACCAAAGGAACTATCAGGGAACTATTTACGTGCTTCTTATCATATCATACACTGTCATCAGTTGTTCAAGGTATGTGCCTATGTTAGATATGAATGGCAAGGAAATGGGCACTATCACCATCATGATCTCTTTCTTTCTTTTTATGTATATTCAATCAAGACGCTTGTTAGCTTTCTTTCTTTTATTTTATTGTAAGTGAACTCAGATATGTACAACTTATGAAAACACATATCCTTGTGCCTTTCTTGAATATTCTTCTCCGTTCTTCCCCTTTTATTACACACTCTGCATCTTAGAAGTTCTGAACTGTTTCGGTACAATTACTGCCTCAAACAACTAAAAGCAACAAGAAACTCAAGCACTTGCTCTTCGTATCAAGGGCTTTGTTCCTTGTTTAAGGAAGTGGGTGTTTGCTTTTTATGATGTTCATAGAATTGTGATTCCTCCTTTTCCAAGTTCTTTTAAGGGCCTACTACTTGCTCTCATTTGTATATACAATGGTCTTATTTGATATTACTCTTCTTTTGTTGAGCCCCTAGGTGTGAAGCATAGCATGTATAGAAACTTCTTGTCATGAAATTTACTATTCGTTGCTCTCTCTCTCTCTCTATGGGTGTGTGTGTGTGTTGTCATGACGTGAGGAAAAATGTGTGTCTTAAAGGAGGTTGGACTTGTAAGAGGGAAAATCCATTTTGGAAACATAAAAATGATATTTCCTTTAGGGAAGACACATTAAGTGTTCGTAAAATTTTACCTTCTCGGGGGTCGCCTATCAAGTTGTAATGGCATTCCTTTGTTTGCTATTGCAGTATTTCTATCGTCGTTACTTAAAATAGAGAAGTAACAACTATATAACCTATGTGCTTGGCTAAATTTAATGGAACCAAAATGATTTTCGCAACACAAAACATGATAGAATTTGTCTTAAGGTGATATGTATTTACATATAGTGACACTCTAAGAAACGAAGTGGGCCATGAGTTGCACCAAAAAAAGGGAAAATTGTTGCATGAGAAGGTTACAAATGAATCCTTTGTTGCGCCTAATTAAGAAACTGCCCTATTTGGCATGCAACATTCCAAATAAATCTTGCGTAACAACATGCATGAAGTTAGAAAAAGGGTTTCATAGCAATCAAGATATAACAATTCACAAAGTCATTAAGCCATAAGATGACACAAATATCTTTTGTTTTTTACATTGTAAAATAGTTGAATGACGAAGAAAAAATCTGCAAGTACTTGAGCAAACTGATTCCGTATGTAGGTTGTAGTGCCCCTCTTAGTCTTATCACAAGACGCATGTTGCAATGTGGATGGAAGAATATTAAGAAACTACATGAAAGATATTTACTTAATAACTTGTAGTTAATGATATGGTGACATTGAAAGATATAAACAACTCTTCTACTTGGTTGAGATTGAGTTTGTTGAACGAGAACAAATTATCTATGGTGGTAAGACAACAAATGTTAGGCATGCCTTTAAAACTTATACCTGAACATGGGGATTCTTATGTTAACAACATTTTTCTAGCAAGTGACACCACCTTGTCTGACCAATCTAAAGAAGCTGATGAACTTTAATTGTCATTCCTTGCTCGGGCTTCTTTTTGAGGAGGTGAACGACAAATACCAAGAACCTGTCATTCATTTTTGGCTCAGTGTTTGATAAATACAAGTTTGGAAGTAGTCCGTACTTGTAAATTGGAGACATTGAGAACACTTGAGTTTTTTGTGGCACACCTTTCATTCAATATATCTTCTTCACTGCACTTTAGGCATTCAAGATAGACCTTAAACCATGGAGGATTAACTTCACAATTTCACTAACAGGTATATGGATATAAAGAATACATAGTTAACACTTATTTGATGATCTAATACAAAGTAAATATAATACTTATATTTTAGGAAAAGTCAAAATTTTTTAATAGAAAAACTAATCACTTAATTAGTTAGTCTAAAGGACAATTTATTTTCTTCTAAGGAGAACAAAACCAAAGCACCCTTGAAGAAGCACTTGTAGAAAGACAATTACTTGATCGAAAGAGAAATGATTCAAGTTTTAAGTGTATGAAATGATTAAAATTTTTAAGTGTAAAATTGTCAACTTTCAAATTTAGTTGTCCGTAATCAACATAGAATCTTCGACTCTAGAAGGAATAGACTTCTTGTTCTCGGTGAGTGTTCGAAAGGCTACTAGATCCTGACTTATTTTATTCGAGGATTAAAGCATTAAATGCTTCTACGGTTTCTATTCTCTCAACAATTGCATTTCCGACATTTGATCATGATGACTCTTATCGGAGTTTAACCCGCCACCAATTGAACTTACTTTTTTTAGAAAACCAAGAATGTTTTTTAGATATTTTTGTTGGTCTTATTTGGCTCAACTTTAGCTTGAAACAGAGTTCGCTCATCCTTCCACTAATGTATCCCTTATTAAGAAGCTAGTAAATATTAGCTATTGTTTTTTCATGATGCAATGAACTTCACTATTTGATTTGAATTTTTTTATGTTTGGAGATGCGAGATGTTCCTAAGGCCACATTTTAGACTGAGTGGGACGAAAAGAAAAGAGATAAAATTATGCTCATTTCCCCTTTGGGTGGTAATAGTTTTAACATAGTGGAAGGAACCCCCCACCTCCCAAAAAAAAAACCTTATTGCTTTCAACCCTTAATTACCTTCTTGTCTGTTTATCTCTCTTTAAAGGAGGGCTAAAACAGTCTCAACTTTCATAAGCCTATAGTTTCCATAGACTAAAGAAGGTTATTAATGAGTACGGCTATAGGTGTGGTTGGCTTTTTCTTGCTAGTCTTAAATCAAAATAAGTTTGATGCTCTTTATTTGGAAGGCAATCATGAAGTGAAACTATGCATCGAAGTGGAATTAGGCTAGTCCATAACTAAACATGTCAGAACGACACCCAAATAGGACAAACTTGTTACTAAATAAAATAAACAGATGATTCAAACCTAAACGTAAGGCCTATAATAAACCGAACAATCAAGTTTGACATAACTTACTTATTCATAAATCTTGTAGCTTAATTTGTTACTTAGTTAAGTGTTATAAATATAAACATGGTTCTGATTTTATTTATGATTTTCAATAAGAATAAAGATATTAAAAATGCATGTGAATCTTATAAGTTAACATGTCATGTTATAAGTAAGCAAATAAACTTTTGAATTATTTATAATTTGCTTTTAATGCAAAGTAAGTTGAGCTAGGCCAAAATATCTCTTTAAGACGATAATGACTGGACTATTTACAATGGAAAAACAAGTTAGGATGAATCAAGCCAAAATGGGCCCTGCTCACGAATGATCTTACGCATTTCCACCCTAAGATAATTTGATTGCGATCCAACATAAAGTTCTTCTTTTATGTTGAACAAATTATTCATTTTTTTTTCTATTAAAACACTCCTCAAAGCCGACATAATGTGATGTTATGTTACATGACATAAGTTAATTCTTCAAAGAAAATTATAATTAAAACACACATTTTAGATGTAAATAACATTTTTTTTGGAAAGTGGAAAGGATGACTACAAGGTGGGTAGTCTCCCGCTTGTATTAAAGTAAAAAAGATATATGTACATGTATGATAAAGAAGGCTGCATTAAAGATGCGCCTTCAATAACATTAATGTGATCTTATTCTACATGTCATAAATAGTCTGAAATATTTGATTTGATACCAAACTTCTATAGAAACCTAAGCTTTTAGGATTTAGACTATCACAGAGATATTTCAGAGAGAACAAAATTAATTAATGAACTTTCGAAGATTTGGAACTTTAACCCTTAGACATACTATAACATCATGCAAAATTTTTAACTCAATGAGCCAGTTATCTGTTTTGAAAGCTTAAACTTGTATGGATGGAGTTATATTTTCCTTATTGATGTTTATGAAAGTACATCTCCATGATAGAGCATATTAAAGAATATCTATGCATATACTGATGTTATGACCTTGGTATGCAACAAGGTTGTGTTGATGACTAATTGTATTATGTAAAATGGCACTTTAATCTCCTAGATCTTTGTCTATAATACTGACTTTACCTCTGAGTATCTCGTACTGGGTCATGATGTAACCTATACATAAACTTGAATAATTTACCATGCTGTATTAGGAATAGGGTCATATAGCATCATAATGATCTATTTGAATGAGTAGTAGCTTTTCTGCTTAATTTTAACTTTTCCCATCTTTGTTTGCATTATATACAGCATTTGTCTTTTGATAGTCGTTCATTTTAAAAAGAGATCTTTCTAAATGATAAAATTGTCTTAAATATTTTAGTTCATAATACATCTTTAGGCCGTTCCATTAATGGCTGTGAGTTAGCCCATTACTGTAAATCGGAACTTGATATTGAAAAGGCTTCAATATAACTGCATTTTTTTTATTACTGCAAGGATTGAATCTCTAGTTTTAGGGCTTAGCGACTAACCATAATTTATGGCCAAAGGTTGAATCTTTACAAAAATATGAAAATTCTGTGGATGTTTCTCTAGATCTCGTGAAAAATTGGACAGGGTAAGTTGCAGACCAATTTTGAAAGAAAGAAAAAGGAAGGAAAACCTAAGGGTAGTTGCAATTAAACCCTCAATTTAGTGTCCCTATTTCTAAATTTAGTGTTTCATTGATTTCATAGGCGGGCCGATCTTTTGGGTGATATATGAGTACACCATTAAACAATTTTGCGTAAACATAACTAGATGATATGAAATAGTGAGAAAGTATTTCATTTCCTGTTGTTTAGTTATTTATGAGATTATTTGCTTTCCTCATTTCCGGAATCTTGAATTGTGAAACTTGATGTCAAAAATATGCAATATGGCTTAGGAAGGTTAATAAAGGTCATGATTGTGTCATTACAAATAATAGAAAGCTGCAGATTTTATGGAAATAATTTCCTGGTGGCACTTGGAAGACTGGAACCATCTCTATTTTAGGGAAAAAATATAACTGAAGATTTGAACTTATAATGAGTTTTTTTAGGTTTTCCATCTAGGAGACACTGTTCTGCAGTAGCACAGTGCTTGTATTTCTGTCTCACAACTCCTAAGCATCTGATCTTTTTCTATAAATCTTTGATATTCTTCTTTCTAAATCCATATCCTATCAGTTTGCATGTGAGTTTTCCAATACCTGTCATTTTTGCTAAAATCAAGCTATTGAATTTGATATATTACAAGAAACAATTGATTAGTGATGTGTTTGTAGCTATGGCAAGACAATTTTTTTGTAAAATCGCCTGCATCTTTATGATACTTCAGGTATGTGTGAGTGAGGACCTGGTGTTCGATTCTAAAAGTTATAACTGTAGGAACGTTGCCTTATTATCTGTTAGAATTATGCTTAACTGGTGTAGAAATGAAAAAGTTTCTTTACATTGGCATTTCTCTTCCTGATTTTTGTTATTATATGCAGTTCAGAATATGACTATATAACACCTTTTGTGCTGTGGGCACCATGTAAACCAAAATAAGTTTTCCTGTCTTTGATGCTTTATTTCCCTTTGTCATGATAAGTGTAAAATACTAGTAATTATGCTTTCTTCTCAGTTATATGAACTTATTACTATTGTATGTAAATGTTGTTTGTGTCTAATGATTCTCCTCTTGGCTATCCTTTTGCAGACTGTACCCAGGGCGGCTCGACCAGTCGTCTAAGTTGCATCAGAGCCACAAGAAATGGAGAGAACAGTTGCATATCTCTGCCGCCATTTGGAATTGCGACATATAAACTTCAAGGAACCCTGTGGACGATGCCCAACTCCGGGGATCTTGGGAGATTGCATTTCCTCTTTCGCTCAGTAGAAATGTGGCTGAAACACCTTAAAGCGCATCACCATGATTTTTCCTTCTTTGTCGAACGCAATGCTCTTCACAGGCACATTGCTAGTTTCTGAAAACCCAACCTATGATCTGCTATAGTCCCATATCTCTGATCTTATCCTTCTTCATATAACCTGGAATCTTGGCTCTTGCATTCTAGATCCAGTGCCTCCAGACAGTAAAGGCAAAGTGAAACATTTGAAAATGTCACCCAAACTTTTGTTATTTAAGATTGTGGGGTTTATGGTCTAAACTTTCATTATATGAGCTTTTATATGTCATAGGAAAATAAGTTTACCAAAAGACATATGCTGCTGATATTTACATGCTACAGTTCTTGTTTGTTGTTGGAAAAAAACATCTTTGATGTATCTCTGTGAACAAACATATTTGCTGAAGGGCTGTTATGGTAATGAAAGATACTAGACTAGTTTCTTTATCTTGTATCTATTAGCATTTCAAATTTCAGAATCTTATATTCTTGTGCTTAATAGAATCCAAAGTATTTCCTACTTGTTGTGTGGATATATAAATAACAGGTATCATAATTTTTGAAATAGCAGACTCAATAGATTGTTCAGGATACCTACCTTCACTTCTTATAGGTCTGATGAATGGTCATCAAGCACTCATGTTTCTTCTTTCACGTAGTATACTATTTCTCACTGCCATTTTAGAGTACTTGTTTCACATATGCCTGAGAAAAAACATTAATGTTGTGCAGTCAGCATTACATAGAGATAAAGTTCCACGAAAGTGATGTTCATGGAAATAATATCTTCTGACTGAAATAGAAGGTTTTATTTCGTCCAATTTTGTCTTGTGAGTCTTGAGCTTTTAGTATATATGCACAACATTCCTGATGCTTACCACTACTTAGTTCCTGTTACAACAAGTCTTTTTTTCTTAACAATAGAAACATCAAGCGTGTCTGTTTTTTCCATGTTTGTTTGAACAGTATTTTACAAACTTTTGATTTCATTTCTGTAAGCAACAATCCCAGATTCGTACCGCGAAAGATGAATCTTTTCATGTTTTGCAGCATGCAGAAAGTGGAAACAAATCCCGAACGATACATTTATTCCTTAGGATATCGACTAAACTGATTTGAAAGACTTTGTCGTAGTGATCTTGTTGCAGTTCGTTGGAAGGACGTCTGAAAGGAGCGCGGGAATCTTTAATGGCTTTGTGTCGTGCGTGGGGTATAGTACACAGAGAGAGAGAGAGAGAGAGAGAGAGAGAGAGAGAGAGAGAGAGAGAGGAGTTCTGCAGTAGAAGCCATGGAACTACTCTCGTCTTCGGTTTCCTCTCACCCTTCTGTCCCTCGAGGTCCTGTACCTGCCGATGACAGTTTACTACTGGCACCTCCGTGGCCATGGACGCATGCCCAACCCAGTGAAGCTACAGAACTACTTCCAGGATGACGAGCAAACTCCGCCTGTCGACTGCAACAAACAGGAAGCATGCCCTTTTATTTCTTCTTGCCATTTTGATTTGAGGGAATGCTGTCCATTTTGTTCGATCAAGCCTGTTCTTATGTTCTCTATGTTGCTTTAGGGACTGGTACGGGTGTTGGAACCACAGAAGATGCCACAAATTCTATCAATTGGGTTGCAAGCAAAAGGGATTGGCAAAAAGTACAGACGCTAACACAGTTTTAGAGGTCTCTCCCCTACTTTGAAACATGCGGGGATTAAAGATCAGAAACTGATTTTGGCCGATTCCGCCGGACGGCGTAGGATGATCATTGAACTCTTCCTTTGCTACATGCTATATCACATCGACGTTCTGGCAAGTGGTAAGTTTCAATCTGCAAGATCAGTTTTTTCTCACTCAAATTGTTGTCTTTTTTTTTCTCCTTTCAGTACTGTCTTTATTTTATTTCATCAAGCTGCATCCAATTTGGATAAGGTGACTTGTAAGTTAGGGTTTAGACATCTCCAATAAAGTTGGAGACCAATAATTCAATGATTCTTAAATATTGGAACAACGTGTGCTACCTGTATCTTGACACTTCTCGGGAGAACTGAGAAGGAATCATGGTGCAAAGAACTCGGCATGCAACCAGTGCTGACAAGAAAAAAGATCATCTCACATGCTCAGTTGGATCAAGAATTTCAACATATGTTGTGCTTCTGTCTGAACTTATTTCATCCCTCAAGCCCAATGTTACAATATTTCAACACCCCAAATAGGTCCAGGAAGTCTTACAAACCAATTCGAGTTTACTGTCTTTTACCAGATACTCAAAAGGAGTGTGAAAGAGCAATGTGACTTCATCAATATCAGCATAAAATAAGGGCAAATGAGAAGCCATATTTCTCCGATAGTGTTGTTGTGATGAATGATTGTAGATCCAAAGACAAGAAAGGTGTATCAGAGGCTTACAAATTGGAAGAAAATGGTTGAGACAATTGATTGTGGAGCAGAAGCATCATATGGAGGACATGGAAAGTACATCATGAAAGTTCTGGAAAATAAAAAAGGCATGACACTACCGCAAAAGATTGACTTGAATTTCCTGAACTTAATCCCCTTGTTATATGCATGCCATTAATTTCAAGTCCTTGTGTGTCAAAGTTTCTATTTTTCATTTTCATGTGCTCTTATTTATCTGCAGTTCTGGAAAACTCCAATGTGTTTCAGGATATGTGAAATGGCATATATAATCCGGGTATGATGCAGTCACAGCAGTGAGTGGATCTTGACGAGCATGGTTCTGTGATAGGAATCAGCCTCTACACATATTTCAGAAAAAAAACACGTGGAGGTCCAAAGGTTGTTCAGGAAACAGGTCATTCACAAATGGGAGTTCAGTTACAAGATGAAGAAGTTAATGGGGCTGCAGCTGAGCAGTTACACGATGAAGCACTAATTACATAACTGTTTCCTGCAGAGAGTTTCTAGTTATTTCCCTAATTGTTGACAGTTAGTGTTAGTAGGATAATTATTATATATATCATCCTTGTCTTTGTTTCAGGAGATAGATGCTAATTTGCTATATGATGGGAGAATAGTCCACTCCATACGATAGATGCTAATTTGCTATATGATGGGAGAATAGTCCACTCCATACAGACTGTTTATTGTAGTAAATGTTTTCTCTAATACATTTCGTGTTCAGTGTTCTTTTGTCATCATATACTGAGCAGTAGATATTATCATTCTGATACAGACAACAAAACTGCAATCAAACATGCTAACATTCTTGCAATCTTCCAATACTGCTCGAGAAGCCAAATAGCAGATGTAAAAACTTGTGAGTTAAGCAAACTTACCCACTCCTCCTCTGACTATCTAAACTACATCTTTAATGCAAAAAAAAGATATTTTTTTTAATTGTTGCTCACTTGGACAATAGTGCTTAATCCACGTGATTACAACTACATGATTCTTATCAGTGCCAGGACTGATTGTATTGCTTCTTAGTTATGCTTCACTCTTTGTTCAAGTATAGATCAGCTTATTACAAAAGTAAAAGAGTATAGTATAAAAGGATCCATAATTCAAATATGAAGAGTTTAAGTTGTTTAACTTTCCATTTTCTTCTTGCTCTAAATATATTAGTCAAATTATATCGTGAAACAGTACAAGTATCCATCGGAGCCATGCATCACAATTACATTAGGTCGCTTAGGCAATAGCGCCAACATGTAGGCAATCGGTTTGCTCACAAGTCACAATCATTCAACTGAGTCTTCTATCACTTTCTCTTTGGACGATCATGCTCTATTTTGGTTTCAGTATGTACATCTTGCAAGCATGGGACTCCACTGTGGCTGTTAGCTGCTCTTTTACATGGTGAATTGTCGAATGCTGAAAAACAAATTGCAAAATAAATAACATGACATAAGATATTAAAATGGCTTGGTGAAACAAGATAAATCCACTTACAGAATCAATTATGTAATGATATCGAGATTAAGCAGATTGGAACGGTAAATTGCTCATCTGATATTATTTATTATTGAGTTTATTTATGATTGATGTGCATTCAATCTTATGCCAATAATGGTGCATATTATAATCGTACTCATGTAGTATCAAATGATGAAGTTTATTTTGTAGAAAATATAATGAAAAACTACAGCAGAGAATAAAATTTTATATCAGATACTCACCGCCCATAGATCATGAGCTTTAGCAACAGTTAATGGTTGAAAACCAATGTCTGACCATTTCGCAGTAATAGATGCCTGAGAAGATCCACGGTTCAGGAGAACAACAGCAACCCTTCCTCTGCTAAGGGGACCAGCCCATACCTGCACCATTAGAATGGCAACAATTAATTCATTGTTTTAGCACAAAAAAAGGTTATACTCAGAGAGAGGTATGAAGAAGTCAAAGTTCTGATTAGGTAATAGCCCATCGATTTCTGCATGAATATAGATGCACTTCATATTTAATTAGATAAATTGTCAAATCTATAGCAAGTGTTTATTGCTAAACAGCATAAATTAAGTCAAAGCAACGAAAACGTATAGAAAAACTGGATATTTTGTGCATATGCTTGTTCACCATTTTTTTGGTCAAATAATATGTTTTATACCTGCACCATTAGAATGGCAACAATTAATTCATTGTTTTAGCACAAAAAAAGGTTATACTCAGAGAGAGGTATGAAGAAGTCAAAGTTCTGATTAGGTAATAGCCCATCGATTTCTGCATGAATATAGATGCACTTCATATTTAATTAGATAAATTGTCAAATCTATAGCAAGTGTTTATTGCTAAACAGCATAAATTAAGTCAAAGCAACGAAAACGTATAGAAAAACTGGATATTTTGTGCATATGCTTGTTCACCATTTTTTTGGTCAAATAATATGTTTTTCGTTGTACCAAATAACATAATTTATAGGAAATAGTCAGAGATTCACCTCAGTATCACCTCCCCACACGACCTTCTTACCTTGAACTCCAAGCTTATCTGTTGAAGAAGAACAAAAAAGACAAAATAATTGTAATACTGCATACTTTCATTAGTCACCATATCTATTACTCTAACCTTGATTAACAGCAATGACTTGTTTATTGCTTAGTATCTCTAGTGTTTCATTGCTCATCGCCCGAACATCACACCCAATTAGCAAAGGAGCCTATGAATCACCAAGGAAGAGGTTTGGTAAGATAACCGAAGAAGCCATCAGTCTTAAATAATTCATTGTACCTTGGCCAATGCCCATATGCTAAAGTGTGATCGGTATTCCTCTGTTGTCATTCCACCATTCCCTACTTCAAGCATGTCAGGGTCTGCATAATTTAGATGCATGTTATAAAATCTGTTATATCTTACTTCAGTGGTAGACTTCACTTAGCTCATAATCCAGTTAGCAAGCATATTTGATACTAGAAGCAGAAACCCAAAATACATAGGGACCTTGAAAGGTGTGGTGAATTATATGCCAGATGTTTAAATCATAGAAGTGTTCAAATATCTCATTTGATATTTATGTACAGAGATTATTGTGAACTTTCACACCAAACTAACATTATGAGGATGTAATAAGGAGCTCAAGTGTTACCATTCCATCCTCCAGGCTTTGCATACCACGCCCATTTATCATTCTGATCAGCACGCGATAGCATACTAATAACAATGAAAAATTAGTTTCTGTGTGAGATTGTGAAGCTTATCAAAGTCTGATCATGAAATCAAATATTTAATAAATGCTGCAACCTCTCCCAGTTATCTTCAATATCACCTGTTGTTCTCCAGCTGTTACCTATACTGTTTGCCCACGTTGCTGGGTCTTCTTCACCCCTGCAATCCCAACATTTTGATTCTTGAATACATAAGGGTGATGATATAGGCTTCTGATTTTATGAACTAGGCTCCAAATTTCGCAGCCAACCACAATATTGTTGTGGTTCATATCTTAATTTGATTAGTAAATTACGAATGCAGACTTACCATTCACACAGAGAGAAGAAGATATGCCTTCCAGAACTCAGAAGAGCTTCGCTCATCTTTGCATATCTATTTTCCACAAAAAGAAATTTTATATGGGAAAATGGAAATTAACCTACTTACGCTTAATTAAGCTACTATTTATATTTCTTTGCATTACCTTTCCTTTGGACTGGTGCCAGGATGATTGCAATTGTCATACTTCAGGTAATCAACTTTCTGAATTAGGTTCCAAAAGAAGGGAAACATAGGCATAATAATTAAGATATCAGCACTTTTTTTCATAGTCCAAACATGCAGCAAATTGAGCATACCCAGCTGGCAAATGTCTTTGCATCCTGCTCTTCATAGTTAAGTGACCCTGGCATTGTCCTGCTGCAAGTCTGTGACCTGAAGTTTTCAGTAACAATTGCATGTTGATTTTCTTCCAAATATTTTTGGAGTCATAAGAATGGACAAATCTAGAGTTGTGGCAGTAAGGAAGAAGGATCAGGTAATCGCTGTAGATTTCCTACGTTTCCAAAATTAAGTTTTCCTATGTTTCCAAAAATGGTGCACATTCATTTCATGAAAAATAGAGAAAACGTTTTTACCCTGCATCACTGTAGATTCCAAATTTAAGCCCTTTTCCATGTATATAATCGGCCAGAGATCTTATGCCGGATGGAAATGTTGACTTTTTCGCCTCTAAATTGCCCTGAGGAAGTTCAAATGTTAATTTACTGTTAATTCAAATATGGCAGTCTGATGGTTTTGATGAAGAAGCTTAAATATAATCTTAAGTTCAGGTAATCGCAAGAGACGAGCATTTCTTGCTTCAGCTTGAGATAAAATACAATGACTAGAACATATAATTGGAATTTAAAACTTTTCATTGCCAACTATTTTGATAAAAGCTGTTCCCGAGTTAATTTACTGTACGTTTTCTTCAGGATCAAAGGAAACATTATGTCGTATAATAAGGGAGGGAAAATATATCAGTAGGATTAATAAAGTAGTAAAAATAAATACAAATTCTTGAGAACCTTTGTTGGGAGAAAATTATACTTGACTTCTAAATGTGGAAAAGTATATACTTCATCAGTAGGTTTCAAGTTAAATTACTCAGGAAGGCACAATTAATTTGGGGGGGTTGGGGGATGACAACAGACGACAAACAGCTGGAACTTTGTTGGGCAGCTTGGCCTCTTTCTTCCTCCAGGAAGAAGAACGCAAGCGGACAGAATTGCTTTTGAGCCAAAGCTAACAAATTTAGTTTGTGTGCAGAATGAGTAAATGTCGATGGCTTAAAACTTGACACCAGTCTCATGCATGCAGCCAATAACTGCAGATGCAGCTAAAAGTCTTTGTTGCGTTTGGAGAAGATGATTAACTCACCTGGGAATCTCTGTTTTGTTCCCCCCAGCAATCATCTAGTTGAATAAAAAGAAAATCAAACTGTCATGACCAATATCTTATGATAAAGTCTGACATAAAATAATGAAACTAAGGAGAAAGAGTTTCAACAGTTTGGGACCTAGGTTGACGTAACGGTAGCCCAACTTCGCAAGGCCAGTGTAAACCAGTGCATCAGCTGTCACAACCAAACAACAACATAAATCAGATTTTCGAATTATCATGTATCTCATCATACAATATAAAAAAAATTCATGCTTTTGTTAGGTGGCTAATTGTTAACCAAAATACTCATCTTTTATACAATAAATGTTATATATTAGGTTTTACTTTATAATGAAAGGGTTCACACTTATGCGTATGTTCTTTTTTAGTTTATAATTATGCGTCTAACTATGTCATACATATTACTGTACGTCTTGATCACGATCTTGGATGGAATCAGTGCAGATATTTTTGTTATATCACATGATAGTTGTGATCATTGCCAAATAAGGTTCATGCTCCAATCATTGGAACTTTGGCTTTAATATGCATGTAAGTAAAGAAATCACAAAGTTCACATTTCAATTCGGTGCCTGAGCTGCCAACAGCATCTCCACCAAACAATAAATCTTGTCGACAAGAACAAAAAGTATTAAAGTACAGATTGCGTCATGTTAGAGTGAGTGAGTCCATGGCCCACCCGCAGACATGCACACGAGAGAGAGAGAGAGAGAGAGAGAGAGAGAGAGAGAG
>LTAE01004317.1:0-11380 GCA_001647135.1 Pontederia paniculata | reverse complement strand
GAGAGAGAGAGAGAGAGAGAGAGAGAGAGAGAGAGAGAGAGACCTGTTTCTTTGATGAGCTGCTCGTTGATGTCGCAATGGAAATGATTCCAACTGTTCCACCTGATACATTATGCAATGTCCATTAGGAAACCAGAATGTTACTTAATGCAGCGACCATAAGAAGTTTATGATTCAAGAAGGCAAAGTTCTACAAGAAATCAATAAAAAAAGAGGAAAGGTGAAGCACTTTTGTCTCATAAAGAAAGTAAAGTTCCCAGTATCATCTACCAACCATAAAACTAAAGGGGTTTTGGTTGTGAAGGACACGCATAGATGTTCATGTACTGGACACACAAAGCATCAAAAACCTTAAAACACATAAAAAAAGAAGCATGTTGCTTTGAACAGTGATTATATTTGAACATGCAACCTTCTCACATGGCACACGATCAAGCAATCTATTCACATTTATTTATCAGCAATATGATCTCAAAGAAAAATACTTGCACTTACCCCATAGGAGGAGTTCGGCCAAGGCCATTGTCCATCATGCTTCTCCCCCTCCTCATCGGCAGCGCCGACATCATCGGAACATCCTTCATGACCCTCCCTCCTGTCGCAACAGTGGAAAGCAGGAAGAACCAGCAGAGGAGGCTGTACAACTTTACCATCTTCTTGCTGCTTGCTACCCCCAGCACAAAGGCTCAGCCCCCCTCCCTTTTAGTAGCTAAATAACAACTCAAGCAGAAAAGTACAGTTTCAGGTGTGTTGTATTAGCTCGTCAACATGGTCTTATATAGACACGTCGTAGAAGGGCAAAATTGCTCGCACAAAGAAGAAGGCAAATCCCTTCTCCACCTTCCCAGCACTGTTCAAATAGATAAAGCTCCCCATCTTGTACTCGTCTCCACTCAGTCGTCCTCACGGTTTCGCTTGCTTGCTGCTTTTGCTGGCGCGAGAGAGAGAGAGAGAGAGAGAGAGAGAGAGAGAGAGAGAGCGCTCTCGATGTACGCATCTCCATTGGCACTTTGCATTGCGACAACGTGTCCGCCCTTCCTGAGCATGGCATCGAACGCTCGATCCTTTCAACCGGCCGGGTTTCGACACGAGTGCCAGAGGCAACGCGTGGAGGGAAACAGCTCGATGTTAACCATGTCTGGTGTTCCGAGGATGGAGCTCATTCGCCTCTCGCGTCATCAGGACGTGAGGACACGTAACGTTAATGGCGTTTCGAAGGGGCCTCTCAGGTCATCAGGAGTAGTTCGATATACGCGTGCATGTATGTTGCTGTTGGTTTCGTGTGGGGATGGATGCATGTGATGGCAAACTCTTCTTCTGTTACAGTAAAGTGGAGGCGCCTTCGTCCTTGTCCGGTTTCAGAAGACGTGTACTTAGCAGAGGAGGAGGAGGAGGAGGAGGAGCCGCGTCCAAGTCAAATCTAAACTATGGAGATGTACGTTAAAGGTTTTCTGCATGCCTTTGGCGGGGGATGAAATCTGATCATGTTTCACACGAAACTTAGACGTGGGCGGCAGTGACAGCGGATGCATGCATGCACCAAAAGGTTATATGTGTGTGTTCTGCTGCAAGTTATAGTGTTAGATTTGCAGGGTTACACGGGAACAAGTGATGGAGAAGCAGCTCTCAAGAAGATTTTATATTAATTGTGTCGATCCTCCCAAGAACATCATGTTAATAATATCTTAAATTTTAAACTAATTGACTACTTGGTGCGAAATAATTCAGATAAATTATCGATTATTTAATTTAAAATTATTAAAGTTCACTAAATTATCAATTATAATACATAATTTTTACTTTTCTGATAATTTAAATTATCAATAAGTGATAATTAAAGTAGCACTTATGAGATATATCTTTTCATATTATCAATAAAATGACATGCATATTGATAAAATTATTCATTCAAACTAACTTTTAAAATATTTTATCTTTTGTTAAAAAATATTATTGTTAAATATTTTCTTGGCTTCTTAAGATGATTTGTCTAATGATTGATAACATAATTTTTATTATTTTAACTAGATATGTTATAAGAATAGACTATTTTCATCACTAATACTAGTCTTGTCTTGTTAAAAGATATTTTTTCCCCGAAGATATATGAGTCCGGGACTAATCATTCATTTTGTTTATACACAATAATATATTAATAATGTTAATAAAAATGGGAATGTGACAAAGGACCCTAAGTGATAAATCTATATATGACCTTGTGTGCATCATAGTCATTTGAATAAATGGGACGACGGAATCGTCTATCCCACACGGAGTTGTATTAGGAGTCCTTATATAAACTCCATAGAATTTGAATTATTCTACATCTTGTATTATCTATTATTTTTCACATCATCAAAGATTTCCGAGGTTTAGCCAAGGCTTAGCTCAAGACCCAGTACTCGTCATATTTGGTTTGGTATTGCTACTGCCCATGACTTCGAGAGTCATGATGATATTACTGAGGAACATCTTTATCAGAATATTTTTGCTTCTCACTTTGGTCAATTAGCAATAATCTTTCTATGGACGTCTGGAAATCTTTTTCATGTAGCTTGGTAAGGAAATTTTGAGTCATGGATACAAGAGCCTTTACATGTAAGACCTATTACACAACAGCCACCCGAGGATGTAGCCCAATTAAAAGTGAACTTCGTAAATACATAATTTTTACTTTTCTGATAATTCAAATTATCAATAAGTGATAATTAAAATAGTACTTATGAGATATATCTTTTCATATTATCAATAAGATGACATGCATATTGATAAAATTATCCATTCAAACTAACTTTTAAAATATTTTATCTTTTGTTAAAAAATATTATTGTTAAATATTTTCTTGGCTTCTTAAGATTATTTTTCTAATGATTGATAACATAATTTTTATTATTTTAACTAGATATGTTATAAGAATAGACTATTTTCATCACTAATACTAGTCTTGTCTTGTTAAAAGATATTTTTTCCCCGAAGATATATGAGTCTGGGACTAATCATTCATTTTGTTTATACACAATAATATATTAATAACGTTTAACACTTTTTGAAGGTATTTTTTAGGGTATTTGTCAAACACTATAATATGATGTTACCGGTAATATATAAAGTGGTAATCTATTTTAATGGTGATTTAAATTACCAGTTAATAAAAATGGGAATGTGACAAAGGACCCTAAGTGATAAATCTATATATGACCTTGTGTGCATCATAGTCGTTTGAATAAATGGGACGACGGAATCGTCTATCCCACACGGAGTTGTATTAGGAGTCCTTATATAAACTCCATAGAATTTGAATTATTCTACATCTTGTATTATCTATTATTTTTCACATCATCAAAGATTTCCGAGGTTTAGCCAAGGCTTAGCTCAGGACCCCACTACTCGTCATATTTGGTTTGGTATTGCTACTGCCCATGACTTCGAGAGTCATGATGATATTACTGAGGAACATCTCTATCAGAATATTTTTGCTTCTCACTTTGGTCAATTAGCAATAATCTTTCTATGGACGTCTGGAAATCTTTTTCATGTAGCTTGGTAAGGAAATTTTGAGTCATGGATACAAGACCCTTTACATGTAAGACCTATTACACAGCAGCCACCCGAGGATGTAGCCCAATTAAAAGTGAACTTCATAAATTTCATGCGTTTATTCTATGTGTGATACTCTCTCTCTCTCTCTCTCTCATATCCGCAACACATCGAAATATTTTTCGACTTCAACTTATGCATAACAATCAATAAGTAACGGATTAAATTTCAGTGGATTATCTATTGAGTATATATTTAGTATTTGAATTAGTCATTAATAATAATTTAAATAGTTTAAGTTATTAAATATATTCTAAATAAAATATTTTATTTTAACTATTTAATGTAATTAATATAATAATAAATATATTTTTAATTTACTATATTTAGTGGATATTCTTTTTCAAACCAAATAATTATAAATTGTTATAATATAACAAAGTGCTAAAGAATAATTATATAGTTAAAAATAATTTTCAACATTGCAACTAATTTAGATATTGTCTTCCAAGCTGGTATATCACACATATAAGAATTAATAATGAAAGGTCTTGAGGATATACCTGAAAATAAATTTTAATATTACTGTTATCTAATATAGATATTGTACTATAATAAAATGGTCATGTAAAGACGCATAACTAAGGACACAAATCAAAGCCTCACCCTTTTGTACAAAGTGTCCACTTTTAGGAATGCTTATTGCATCGCAAATATTTTAGATATAAAATATGGTTTCTTTTTGTTGTGATGGCTTCCCATTGAAACTATTTTCTTCTCATGTCCAAAACTTATTGTTAGTTCTCAATGTGTCGGCATCTTCACAGTCATCCATCATATTTTTCTTCTTATCACTTATAGGGATATTATTCTTTATCCCCTCACAACACCTCCAATCTTCTTTCATAATCAAAAGGTAGTGATGTTGACTTTCTATTATCGAACAGGTGCGCACCCTTTGAAGTAGAGAAGCATTTACTCATGCAAGATCAAGGCAGGGTGCACCTTGCACAAGTAAGGGCTCGTCTTGGCCAAGCAGTGCCTTGCAAAAGCAGGGGTGTGGGATCTAGGGAAGGGAGGCGCCCCTACGCCCTAATTTAGGGTAGGGATGTGCCCCTGCTCAAGAGGGCGTCCTAATCTGGGGCAGGGGGCACTCCCTTGCTCATGCATGGTGCCCCCGCGTCATGATCTAGGGCAGGGGTTTCCCTGCTCAGGCAGGTTGCCCCTGCATGTGGCCTTTGCTTCAAGCAGGACGCATGTGCGCCCTGATCAAGAGCAGGGAACGCCCCTGCATGTGAAGGGGTGTGCCCCTGCTCAAGCAGCGCGCCCTTGCACCCTTATCTAGAGCAGGGGGTGACCTGATCTATGGCAAGGAGCGCCCCTAATCAGACAAGGAGCATAGCAGAGGCACCTTTTTCCACTCGAGGTGCAAAGCAAAGAGTGCCCTTGCGAATAGGGCGTAGAGCAAGGGTGCCCCTGCCCCCAAGGCATCAGGGTAGGGGTGACGCCTTGTTTAAGGCAAGGGCACCCTTGCCTCAAGGTGGTGCCCGACTGATGGCAATGGTATACCCCTATGTGAGGGTGTGCCCCAATTGTGCCCTTGGTGCACACTTTTGTTAGCATATGTAGGTGCTCATATTATTTTAAATTTGATAGGATATTTGTTTTTGTATTTTGTCCTAACTTAAGATACGACATGTCTCTTATCTTGAAGAGCATGAAGGGACATCCTATTTTGTTCTTGATAAAGCATGTCCTTTCATGTGAGTAAGGCATGCCTCTCTCACATGTAGTAGTGTATCTATATTATCTGTTTCACGCGCTCTAAGCCCGGCCCATGCGCTTTAGGAGCATGACTTATGCATTTTATTAGGCTTCATCTTTTTTTAACCTATGTTTAACATCTAAAATGTTATGTCCTATTTAAATTACTTTATTCACTTTCTTTTGAAAATGTTCTTTTTCAAAATTAATCACCATCTTAATTTGTTTTAAAATTTTTGTGATGTTTTTTATCATATAATGTTGTTTTAAGTTTGAAAAAGAGTTATCTTATATTTTTTTTCATAGAAGATCACTAAATAATTAACATTTTTTGTAAATTGTTATGTGTAGATTTCATAAAGGCTAGGTAATGGAGAATGATTATGTGACAAGAGATGATCAAGAAGATCGAATCGATGTGGATAATGAACTTCTAATATGAAAATCACAAAATAACGACAAGGTAATTTTATTTACTATTTCTAAGAATATGTATTAATTATATTATTACAATACTCATTTTTCATAATTTTTATAATATGTTTGATAATATTCACAAGTAAGTAATTTGTTTTAAAATTTTTGTAATGTTTTTTTATCATATAATGTTTTTTTAAGTTAAAAAAAAGAGTTATCTTATATTTTTTTTTCATAGAAGATCACTAAATAATTAACATTTTTTGTAAATTGTTATGTGCAGATTTCATAAAGGCTAGGTAATGGAGAATGATTATGTGACAAGAGATGATCAAGAAGATCGAGTTGATGTGAATAATGAACTTCTAATATGAAAATCACAAAATAACGACAAGGTAATTTTATTTACTATTTCTAAGAATATGTATTAATTATGTTATTACAATACTCATTTTCATAATTTTATAATATGTTTGATAATATTCACAAGTAAGTAATTTGTCTTCGTTATATTAGAAATGATTAAAATACTATTTTTCATAGTTGCTTTACTAGAGAATTTTACTTAGTTTCTTATTAATTTTTTTCATCTGAATAGGAGAATAAATGAAGAAATTCAGTTGTCGAAGATGCAAATTCAAGTTTTAGTATCTTGAAGGATTTTAGATTGGTCATTCCATTCAGTTTAAGTCCCACTTTTGTATTGCTACTTTATGAATATTTAATATTCAATGACAAATTGATATCTTTCATATTGTTACAGTAATTTTTATTATTACTTTAAATTGATATTTTAAATTTAAAAATATTTCATTTAGTATTGCAAGATGTCATGTAATTTGGAATGTTTTAATTGTCTTGAATAAATCTTGTTATAATTACCACACATATTTGTGGTAAATTGAATAATGTGATTGCTTGATGGTGACATTGAATGACATTTTTAAGTTATAAATAGTTCATGCTAATGAAATTTAACATTATTTGACAATGCATGAATGTTATCCTTATGAAAGCAACGGTTGCTAACAACACAAGTAAATCATCCTTTTTTTAACAATGCTTGTCAACAATGATAAAATTGTATCATAACATTAGTGACGATTGCTAGGAACGTAGCTGGAGGCATCCTTATGTTTGTGATGCTTACCAAAAATATGTTTAAAGGTGTTATTACATTATGGACACTTACCAACAATGCATATAAATATATTTTTAAAAGGTACCAGCGCTTAATAATGATGCATTTTAAAGTGTCTCAATGTTAGTGACGCTGGATAATGACACATTTTGTAGTGTTTTTAAAAATTTTTGAGACACCAAGTACTGAGACACTTTTTATAGCATTGGTGAATGAGTTAAAGACGCAATACTTATGTCTCTAGTTAAGTAAACATGCGTCCTTAGATGGTCATTTTGTTGTACGTCTTGCATCTCAAAATATATTTATCAATTAGTTTAAAAAATATATTCACTTAGTTATATTATTTTTTATAATGTACCAAATAGTACTTTAGTATGTGAGAAAATATAATTATTCTAATTTGAATAAGCTCCACATACATCCCCAATAGGGTAATTGGATCATTAGAGAAATATCTAAGAAGCCTTTTTTGATTCAAAACATAGAAAAGCTTGTCATTCTGATTAATCGTGCAACGGTCCAACGAAGGCAGAAATATATATATATATATATATATATATATAAGTTATTATTATCATAAACTAGTCTATTAACTCGTGCGATGCACATAGGGGCGGAGTTAGAAAATTTTTCAATGAGGTCACAATTTAAAGATAAAAAAATAAAATTTAACATTCAAATAAAAAATCTTTATGATTTTGATGAGGTTCATTTTTTAAAATTGTCAATAATTACATAGTAACCATTGCTTGTAGTACAAAATACGACTTTCTCGATATATATTATCAAACAATCATTCATTCATTGATCTCCTATTTGATTTATTAATTTGTTCTTCACAATATTCATAGCAGAAAAAATCCTCTCAACAATTGCAATCGCGACGGGTAGAATCAAAGCCAACTTCAAAAGCAAATATATCAATGAATGTATGATATGTTTTTTCGTTTCCACCAATTTCTTAAAAAGATCATCAAAATTTTTCAAATTTTGAAAATGGTCATTTGAACGTATGTCAACAACATATATGTCAAGTTGATGTCTAAGCATTAATAGACCAGCTTCTAAAAATCATCTGGATAAAACTTCCCAAACTTTATTAGTTTATTAGTATCAAAAGCATAAAATGAATCAATAGGATTAAGACAAGCCACACAACGAAGCAACTCCATATTTGTTTCATTAAAATAATAATTGAACTCTTGAAGCAACAAATCAATAATCATCACAAATAATTCAACTCGATAATGATGTAGATTTGTGATTTGTTGGACCTTACGATTTGATCTTCTTGAATAACAAAATATCATTCATATTGGGTATTGGAATGTCATGCTTCTCGCAAAAGATAGAAGTATTTTTCATAAGTAAATCTCATTTTTTTTATCTCTCATTTGTTGTAATTGCTCTTTGTCAATTTTAACAAGTGACATAGCATTAAGAATGTGTTGATCCTTCCTTTGTAAAGATAATGACAAGAAATTTATAATTCTCAGTATGGATAACATCACTTGAGAGCTAACAACAAAGTCAAATGGTTGCAAATATTTTAAAGGTAAATGTGCTTCAGTTTTTTTTCTCATATTGAATCCCTTCATCTTTGATAAACTCTAACAGTTCATGCACAATTGAAAACATACTTTCCAAATTTACAAGCATACCATAATGTGATCCTCATCTTGTATCGCTAGCTTTTTCATACTAGTTTCTTGATTTAATCCTCGATCACTTTATAATTCGGCTATCTTTAAAGCTTCTGCTACTTTTGCAACTTAAATATCTCAAATTCATCATGTCGCTTACTAGATGCTCTCACTAAATTAGTAAGCATATTGACCCAATTAAAAAGATCAACAACATCAACATGATTTTTTGCAACAACAACAAGGGTTAATTGAAACTGATGGGTAAAACAATCAATATAATGTGTTGATTTATTTTCTTTAAGATCAAACTTTTCAAACCATTGAATTCACCTCGCATATTACTTACTCCATCATAACCTTGGCCTTTTCTAGGAAAAGTAATGAATCAATTGCTTTCTTAAGGGATGCATCACATGTATCTTGACATAAACAAGGCTAAGAAATTGTCCTTTAATTTTGTTTATCTATGAAATGTAAAGCAACTATCATTTGTTCTTTTTTTTATACACACGAGATTCATCAAACTAAAATCCCAAGTAAATCATCTTCAAGATCATCAAGTATAGCTTTGGTTGTTCTTGTGCAATCGAATTCACAAGATATTTTTTAATATCATGTGACATCATTTGTTGATTTCCTAGAAAATTTCTCAGTACAACTTTAACTATATCTCCATTATAATCGACAAGAAACGTAAGAGTTCCCAAAAGTTTCTCTTATTTGTGAATTTTTAGATTCATCATGCCTACAAAATGATAAATATTGATGCAAAACAAATCTTACACAATCAAGATAGGCATATAAATGAATTGTCTTTTTATTTTTCACTTGAGTCGATTGTTTGTTGAGAACTATTTGAATAAGTTGACTTTGCTTCATTAAGTATTCACATCTAGCAACAACTTGATTGTGCGCACTACCAATGCATCCAACATGAATATCAAGTTTTTTTTGTTCCATAATCTATAACCCTTTGTTACAAATGCATCCCCTCCGCTCTAACTTTCAATATTAATTTTAAATAAGTAACAATATAAACAAAATATTGCATCTTTCTCAATGTTATATTCCAGGCAATTGGAATATTGTGCATATCAATTAGAATTGAATCAATGCAATTTACCTCTCATTTTTGTTTGAGAAAAGTTATAATTATGAAGTTTGAATGATCCTCTCAATAAGTACATTCTTCGAATCTCATATTGATTATCGGGATAATAATTTGAATTTTTTTTTGTTCTCTAGGACATATGGAAGAGTGCTTAAATCAATTTGACTTCGTTTAAAAGGATCTGATGTTTCACTCGAAGTATTCTCACTATCATTCCTTTTTTCACTCTCTTCACCATGAAATATAGGTCGAGAAGTACGTGACATTTTTTAAATTTTTTTTGTAATGACACAATTAACTACAAAAATATTTAGATTAAATTTAGAAAATGATCTAATGCATAAAAAATAAAAATTTAAGAAAATATGCTATTAATTATGAAATAAATATATCAACAAAATAAAAATAACCAATTATTATTTTTTGTATCTATATGACTCCTAGTAAATATTAACAACACGAACATGCAATGCAATAATACATGATAGCGGAGGATAATTCTTCAAAAGTTAAACAAAAACAATTGCATGCAAATGATATATATATATATATATATATATATAATATTATAAATTGTCATAACGATACTAAAATATATAAAAGGATGAAATTTAATACCTCATAAGAAGGGTGTCAATGAATTATGACGAAGAAATGTAATATCAATTATATCTATGCTGCAAAAGAAAAGAACATGATGCAAATATATAAAATAAGCTAAAACTATTTGTGAAAAATGGAATATAAAAAATATTTAAAACCCGAGAGAACCAAAATGATTTGACAAGAAAAAACTAGAAATGTAATATCAACTATATTTGTGTTGCAGAAAAAAAAAGAACATGATGAAAAGTATATAAAATAAGTTAAAATTATTAGTGAAAAAATGAACTTTTTAAAAAAAATTAATACTTGAGAGAATCAAGAGAATTTGACGGAAAAAAATTGAAAGAAGAGATGTGATCATGATAGAATATAATCGATGAGATAATATAATATATATGAATTGAAGTGGTTTGGCGGCTTGGATAATTGAAATTCGTTCAGGGTTGAAAAAAATGGGTTTAGAATTCTAATTGTCTTCGAGTGGACTTATTCTTAATGTTTACCGAGTTCGAAAAAAAGTAAAAACTCATGGCAACATGTTTCGAATTGGGGACAGTGCTTGAATTAAACAAATCCCTAACCAACTTCACTTAGACATCATATATGTATTATATTTATATACTCGCTTCTTAACATCAGTGCCTGCAAGTGTAGGCATAGGCGTACATATGCCTCTACCCTTGGATGCACGAATATCAAAAAATTATAATATAAACATACTAATTATCGATTACTGAATTCTAACCTAAAGTTAATATGAGAATAAAAATAGAGAATAAATATTTATTGAGCATAATGAAAATTAATAGACAAAACTATGATTATTCAGTTTTTTATAATTCAATATTCAAATTTTAATAGTTAAACTTAATATGAAAATAAAAAATTCACAAAACATAAGTTAAAATAAAAATATTAAGATTAAAATTTATTTTGTGAGCCAGCTCAATCTCTCTTTTGTTTAATAACTTAAATTCAAATGAAAACTTTTATAAATTATAACGAGTGAGTTTTACAATAAAAACTGAAACATTTTATTAAAATATAAACATGTTGCACCAAGATCTTCAATAATGAATAATAATAATAATAATAATAATAATAATAATAATAATAATAATAATAATAATAATAATAATAATAATAATAATAATA
>LTAE01004316.1:0-32951 GCA_001647135.1 Pontederia paniculata | reverse complement strand
AAATTAATAGAAAATGTCAGAGAGACAAAAGAGTGTCGACATTTTTTTTAGTTGGGGTAAATAGAAAGATAGGTTATTAGTACCTAAAATGAATTAACCTTTTTAGGGAAAAAGCAGTTTTATTGTACAATAATATATTATCGGATTTCAATACGGAATGGACCTCCATTATCGGATTCAACACAAACATAAACCGACCCGCGACGGCCCGCGTGCGAAACGCGACCGCGTTGATAACGTGGCGGAGGTCGACAAACGTAAAAGACTCGTCGTCGCTGACCAGAAGCTGCTCCTCGTCGTCATCGTCGCCGCCGCCGCGCTGCTTCTTCTTCTTCTTCTTCTTCTTCTTCTTCTTCTTCTTCTTCTTCTTCTTCTTTCTACATCAAAGCCCACCGTTAACTTATTCCGATGGACGCGATGGATTCGGTGGTCGATCCGTTGAGGGAGTTCGCCAAGGACAGCGTTCGCCTCGTCAAGCGGTGCCACAAGCCCGACCGCAAGGGTATTCTCCATCGTTGTCGGTCGTCTCTGTTCTTGTCGATCTCATATCCTTCCATCGAGATGTGATGCGCATTGGATGTTTTTGTTGCAATTAGGCAAAAAAGTTCGCATCTTTCTTTTATTTTTTCATTATATGATCGGATCGTTCTTGCAGAGTTCACGAAGGTGGCGGTGCGCACGGCCATTGGGTTCGTGGTGATGGGATTCGTTGGGTTCTTCGTCAAGCTGATCTTTATCCCCATCAACAATATCATCGTCGGATCCGGTTAATTCAGGTATAAAATGTCGATCTGAAACATATGGAGTCCACCTTTCATAAGGATGTGTTGGGTTTGCTTGCATTTCTGATAAAATGTTAGATAGTAATTTGGATTTGGCACATAGCCGATTCATCTGATCGTTATTGTTTCAGAGATTTATGAGTAAATTATGATAGTTGACACTATTTTCCACTGAACCTAAATTCTAACCGAAGAAGGTGGAACTCAAACTTTCTCCTTGAATCTTTCTAAGGGTTCTAGTTCACAATGCATGCCACTACTGTTTGAGTATAAAGTGATGTGAGATAGAAATAGGAGAATAGCGTACTGTTACTAATTATTTATGCAATTCAGATAACCAAGGTACAAATCCTGCAGTAAATGTGGATTTTATTTTATGGATTACTATTCCAACATTTTTTAGTTTCATTGTTGTAATAAGCATTGAGCTCCTTTTTTATATAAAAAAAAACACTCTTTCTGTAGGACTTATGGATATAATGGAGAGCATATTTTTCAGGAGTTTGCAACCTATTCCTTTACTAATTGATGTTCATCAGCATTTTCCTTGTGCTGAATCAGAAAATATGTTTTGAGATAATATGCATTCGATTTTACAAGATTATATTACCTTAGAATTATCATGTCTTCTCTCTTAGATCAGATTTGTTCAGGCTATTAGGCTTGTGGTAGCTGGTATAAAAGAATTGCTTAATTACGATGAGGCACCTAGGTATTTTAGAAGGCAAAGGTTGTGGCTGTCACTCTCATAAAAAATATTTGACATGGCATGTTCCTCCCCTATTAAATCTACCCCCTTCATTAAGTTGTGATTACTGTTCCTCTTATTTTCTTTGTTGTGGACCACCAGCACCATAACTATTCCTTTTTGTTATACTGGGGACACCCGTTATAACCTTGATCTTCCCTGTCTTCATCTTTGTTCTTTCATCCACCACCATTGTAGCTGCAGCCAACAACACTTGATCTTCTTTACCCTAATTGAGTGGAAAACAAGATGAAAAAGAATGAAGCTTTCTGGCTTTTTCGGGTAGAGAAACGGGTGTATTTTTCGGGGAGAGAAACGTTATATAGAAAAAAAATTGTAATAGGAGTAAAGACCCTGTTGAGTGACTGGAGATGAGAGGCTATCCAAACTTTATGGCTTTACACTGTAATATCACTCTTGTTTATTAATAATAAGATGGATGGTTACACAAGGTAACCATCCTTTGCCTTTTCAGAAAAAAAAGAAAAAGAATGAAGCTTTCAGGAGAAGCAAAAGCGCCAGCTGGTATGATACTATTCATATCGTAAACTAGTTTCAAACAACTAGTTATTTAAATAGTTTTTGGAACTCCACAGAATTGTCCATGATGCAGGTGCTTCCACCCATCTAGGGATCACGAGTGGTGTGAGCCATTAACTGAAAAAACAAATAGACATAAAGCTGAGCTAATACCTGAATGCTGAACTGCAATTTTCTTTTTTTTTTATATGATCAACATACTATGATCTAACCCCTGAAACATGCTATGGTCTGGTGACAGTTTTCTTGATGACTGAACATGCACATCACATGCTTATTTATTTGCCAATTTCTTGATTGTTTCACAGTTTAATTTTGCATAGGGAAGAAGTCCTAAAACATTGTTCTTCATGAATGTCATAATGTATCTGTTTGAATGGAGTCTGATGCTGCTTCTTTGATGACATGACCTTGTTTAATTGATGGTCCTTTATATTTAAAATATTATTTTTCTAATTGAACCTCGAATAGTGGATCCTAGTATGTTGATTCTAGTTAGTCATTACTATTGCTATTCTGTTATAGTAGTTTGTAGAATTCAATCTCTAGTAAAGTTTTAATTTTCTATTTCTCTTGTGTCAAGAATTGTCACTGTTTTTGGATTGAATATTAGAAGATTCCTTTATCTGTTCTTACAGCGTGATTTCTCCTACAACTTTAATTGATATCCTAGAATTGCTTATTTGACATGGGATTTTAGACAGTTTTTGACATAAATTGCAAACCGTAACTTGACACTTTGTCTTGCTTTTTTTTTTGTAGATTTCAATATTTTACTTGGAACTTTTGTAAGTAGAATTTCAAATTTATGCTTCATAAAGTAATTGTGCCATTGGTTTTCTCTTAAAGAAATTCATTAGTTTTCAGGGACTAGTTTGTCCTCATAAACAATGCACTATGCCTTCTCCATTATCTTAACTTTCCATGTTCATTTACAATCAATTTTAGCTCAGTCATTTTGTTCAAGTATGAAAACTATTACTATGCTTACAGGCACAAGTCAATATTTGGTTTTCAGACTTCAGAGGTTGAGATTTGATAAGAGTAGCAATATGGAAATCAGAGGTTTGAGTCAAGGCACAAGGATGAATTGGTACTGGGAGTTGGATCTGTTATTTTAGTTACAGTTTCGAACTTTTGTCACCTACTTTTCCTGCAAAAGAAAAACATGTCACCTACTTACCATGTGATACTACAGAATGGAACTAGTTGACATTTTGCTATTGAACATGTCATCGAACAGTTATCTTATGACTAAATCTATTTCTCAATCTGTCTAGTATTGTTATGTTGCATTTCTGGATTTTCAGTATCATATGCAGATATCTAGTCAGTTCTCATCATCCATTGTGTAGATACTGATAGGATAGATATTCCCATCTTAGAATTCTTTCTTTTGCGCGAGGAAACATCCTCTTCAAGATCCTCTAAAGCTAGCGATTGTAGAAATTAATAAATATGTTTTCCTTTTTTCAAAGAAATGTGTCCCATCGAATGGTTTCCTGCTCACCCATTTTGAAACTTTGATATGTAACGTATCAAATAAATAAACGTTTTTGATGCAGGAACACATAAATACATACGGAACGTTTAAAATTTACACTTTCTTGGGCGTTAAGGAAGCTCAAAATCTACTAAAAGATGGAGTTTGAAGCTGTGATAAAGGAGGCTAAAGTGTATATATTACAATGTGAACTTCAAAGTTTGGCTACGGCACCTGTCAAAAATAGTACTCAATAGTCAATACTCATGAAATCAAATTTTGCAATCCATTTCTAAAGATGATGGAGAGTGTTCTATGGATCATTTAAATCTTCTCAAGCAGAGTTACCATGCATATCCGTTAGATCAAACATTTGATTTGAGGTCTCGTCTCAAACATATGGATTTCTCAAACAGATCTTGCATGAAGCTCTAATGTTGCCGGATCAAATATTTGGATTTGGCAGCTTGAATTGTTGAATGGCGTGTAATTAAAAAGATAGTGGATCGATTCGCATTGGCTTAGCTCCAGCTTTCGAAGTCTAAATTTCGAAATTTAACTCATTTATCAGTGACCAACTTAAAGGATTGACAAATTGTTGAAGTTTTTTGCAGAATAATAAGGCTTACAATGTTAACATAGTTTGCCACGGGCAGCAAATTTTGCACCATGGAGCAACACTTCCCTGAGCCTATTTGTTTCTGATTTCCTGTTAATTGCATACTAACACACTGCCAATAGATAAACAATTCATTAGGAGGTAGATTGCATCTTTAGTAGCTTTATACGTTGTGTTGCAAAGATCGAACAATAGAAAAATCTTGTTCGTATGATCGGATGAAATCCAGCAGCACTTGCTATGAATTAAATAATAAAGAGTTGAGAAAATAACAAATCAGGAACACACCTCAAATGTGATCGGAGATAAAGACTCCGATCACAATCATCCCAAATTGAGTACTTATTATTTTTCGATAATTAATCAATAATTAGAAAGATCACATGAATACCCTCATGCATACCGACAGAATTAGTCCACAGTAGTAAACTTTGGACTTATTAATGTTTATGATCAATTCTGGAAGATGTTGCAGAATAAAATCAACTCTTATCTATATGCAAAGGATTGAGGATAAAGCAATCATCCCAAAAGTATATGCTTATATACAATTTTTTTAAGTACGAGCACATCTAATTACAGGCTCAAGCAAAAGTTTTTATATACTTAAATTCGAGACTTGCTTAAATATCACTTTAGAATTTCATTTAAAATTAAGGTCTGAATTATTGTGAACAGCTGCAGAAAATTCGTGGAAAACTCTCGTTAGTGATTATATGCCGTGCGTATACTATGTGCTCTCTTAGGCATACGGCATTACATTACCAGCATATTCTTGGTCCAAGATTTTTAAATGGTAATGATCCTTGGACCAAAGTACATACCTCTATGGCCATCTTTTGTATGATCACGACTAGCACTTTGTCTATAGACACCTCCATGCACGTAGGGAAGGAACCAAAATTCAATATTAGAGGGGGCCAATGTATATAAAAATATAAAAATATTAAAATAATATATTTATTTTTTAATATTCTTTTAATATTTTTAATTTATTAATAGATTTAATTGCACAGTCAAATAACAAATAACTATTTATATTTTGAAATAAATAATAAATAGTTTAAATTTTATAATAAAAAAATAAAGAAGAAATATATAGTAAGTATGCATTATATTATATTAAATTAATCTACATGCTTTGCTACTTTTAACTTTGTTGTTGTCATAGAGCATTAATTCGAACAATGATTTAACTCAATTTTTTTATATTATTTGAGATATACAAAGGAGAGATTAAGATTCTAATAATTAATAGTAATAATTATTGAATGAATTATAATTAGTGTTATACATATAAAACTTTGAGCATAGTCAATTGTAACGTTAGTATTATTATATACCTTATCTATATATAAACAGATAGAAGTCTTAACATTTGGCCTAATTAATAGTAATTGACTTAATTAATACTAATCTTAAACACCTTCAAGCAGGAAAGTGCTCATTACTGTTTACATTAGTATATTCACATTGGGAGGGGCCATGGCCCCCTCGGACTCTACCTAGGTCTGTCACTACATGCACATTCCTTCTTTTGGAACCACCCGTCTACTATTGGAAATAATGAAGGAAAAATGTAACACAGGAAGACTTTGAAGCACGATGAATCGTTATCTTTAGAGAATTATTTGTCTCCATACAAAATTGCTATTGGATCTTAGCAACAACGCTTTCATAATACAACGAAGTCACTAGAGACCATCAACTAATAATATTGGGAACTCTCTATCTTTTATTCTTACAAATTTGCAACTAATTCAATTGAACAAATCAACTTTGAAGTTTGTTATTTATAGAACAAATGAGTGCAACCTTTGATGAAAAGGTGAAAGAACACATCTTTTCATTTGCGTCTATTCATAAAATAGTGTAAATTATCCTTCATACACAATTAACTTCAATGAGCACCTTTCTAAAGTTCACATTAAAATTAATTTGAAATTTGAGATCTACAAATTTCAACAATCCCCCACTAGATTACAACTTTTAAAATATTAGATTATATAATAATGCATAAAGAAATGTATCATTAGATTTGAACCTTCAATTAGTATAGACTTTTCAAAGTTCAAACAAGTAATTAATATCTACTAGATTTGAATCATTACTCTTACGTTAGAACTGTAAATGTCACACACACAATTGTGTTTAATATTTTGAATAAGAGATTTAATATTGTAGCACTAGTAAACCTCTAAAACTCTTGATTGAAGCGACACCCCTTTTATATTCATATAGGTGAAATTATATGATAACACATATCGATCCATTAAGAGTTTTCTTTTGTAAACTTATCCTTAATTGACACTTGCACTAAATCATTGTTCTTAGTGCACGTAGTTATTAAAGTACGTTGTTATTATCCCTTGAACCTTGAGACCAATTTTTACTAGAATAAGGTAGGGTTTCTATTATTAATAACTATACGTTTTAGACCCATTTTAACAGCAAAGTCTTTGAATTTTTTCTCTTGACATACATTTTGTCAATGAGTCTGCCCTACTATTTGATTTAACATAAATAACAATGATTGCACAATTCCCTATCAATTTTCTTACATAAGTATGTCTCAAATTAATATGTCTAAACTTTTCATTGTAAACTTTATTATAAGCTTGAGAGATCGCAAACTGACTATTATAAAATACGGAGATGACTGACACAGATTGTGGTCATAACTTAATATCATAGAACATGTTCCTTAATCATTCTGCCTCTTTACTTGCACCCGCCAAAGTTACAAATTCAATCTTCATTGTTGAATGAGTAATGCATGTTTATTTCTTAGAAGTCATCCTCCCATAATGGTAAAAAAATATCTTGAAGTTGAATTACTATTACTAAGACTTGACATTCATCTGACAATACTATTGAATCAAATTTTTCATGTCACTGCTTAGGCACTTTTTTAAGGCATATAATGACTTAATTAATTTACACACTTTCTTTTCATTTCCTGGAAGACATAATCTTCAGGTTGTTCCATATAAACTTCTTCATTGAGTTCACCATTTAAAAAAGTTATTTTAACATTCATTTGATGTACATGCAACTTATAAATAAATTTTAATGCAAATATAACTCGTATAGAAGTTATCCTACTCACAAGTGCATAAGTGTCAAAATAATCTAGGCCTTCTTGTTGCCTAAATTCTTTAGCAACTAGTTTTCCTTTAAAGTTTTGTATTGTACCATCAATATTATATATTTGTTAAAATATCCACTTGCATCTTATTGATTTTGATCCTGATGATAAATCTACCAAGATCCAAGTATTATTTGACAATATTGACTGCATTTCATCATCAATTGCTTCTTTTCAAAATGTTGAATCTTTAGAAGTCATTGCCTCTTTATATGTTTGAGGATCTTCTTCAACATTCAACATTATATGAATTTTATTAATTACATCATTCATATATATCCTTCAACTAGAAAGACTATTGATTGTGAGAAAATAAAATCAGGATCTACATCTTTTTACTTTCTTGTTCTTTGACTTTTTCTCACTTCTATAATATCATTATCACACTGACGTTTATTGTCATTTGATATTTTCTCAACTAAGATTTGTGAGCCTAATTGTCTCTCTTCGACTTGATACTAAATTTATTTCCAATAAACTCTACATCTGTAGTTTCAATTATCATATTAGATATCGAGTCTAATATATGCTTGACAATTTTAAGCATAATCCACAAAAATTTTTTTCGTTGCCCTTTGTCCTAGCTTAGTTCTCTTTTGATCAGGAACTCTATAAAAGTGAGACACCCCCACACTTAAAATAATCAAATTTTTATTTTCTTTCTTTCCATATTTCATATAGATATATTTATTTTTCTAAAAAGGATCCTATTATGTATGTGACATACAATCAGTAATGCTTCACCCAATAGATTGTATGGAGAATTTGCATTTAAAATCAAGGAATTAATCTCTTTGTTAATCCATTTTGTTGTGAGGTATAAGGTGCTGAACTTAGGTGTACAATGTCATGATTTTCACAAAATAAATCAAATTCAGTAGAAAAATATTCTCTACCCTAATTACTACAAAAAAAAATTAATTTTCTTTTCATGCAAATTTTCAACTTCAGATTTATAACGATTAAACATTTCAAATGCTTCATCTTTATGCCTCAATAAATATACATAAGTATATCTAGAACAATCATCAATAAATATTATGAAATATCTTTTTTCACCTCTTGTAAGAATATCATTTAATCAAATATCAGAACGTATAAATTTTAAGGCTTGTGTATTTTTTTCTACTGCATTAAAAGGTTTCTTCGTAATTTTTTATTGAATGCATATTTCACATTTATTCTTAGAATTCTTGTCATTAAGAGATATATAATTATGTACATGCATATGTTGAAGATATTTATAATTCAAACGTGCTAGTCTATCATGTCATAATAAATAAGAGTGAACAATATAAACAGAAGAATCATTCATATCATTAACATTATGTTGAACATGTCATCATTACGATGTCTCTTTCTCATATTTGGGAAGAACTTTCTCTTGCATTTTCGAGTATTTTTTTTCTCAACTTCATCAACATGATTCACTTTAGAATTATGGAAAAGATATACAACATCACGCTTTCTATTTTCTTCTTTAATGCATAAATGTCTTAATATCTTTTCAACTATGAAGTCATCTGTCATATGCAAGAGTTTCTTCCTATAATCATTCCAAGTTGAAGGTAACTTAGATATAATTGCCCCAACATGTAATGTTTTAGGAATTTTAACTTTCAGGTCACTGATCATGTTTACTAGGACTTATAAATCATGAACTTGATCCAAAATGGGAATGTTGTCAAATATTTTAAATTCAAAATATTTCGTCACAAGAAATTTGTCGGTACCTTATCGTTCGGTGTTGTATTTCTCCTCCAGAGCCTTTCAAATTTTAGTAGGAGACTTGATTGTCATGTAGAGATCATATATACGATTAGACAAGGTATTCAAGATGTGTCCTTTGCACGAGAACTCATCATCTTCTCTTTTTTTTTTGCTCTGCCACTTTTGCTATTTCTTCTTGACTTGCATCATCGGTTGGTTCTGCTATTGGCTCCAACTCGAAATTCAAGACACAAGCGGATGAGTTGGAATATCATTTTGTCATTCCATCGATTAAAGTTGGTACCATCAAGACGATCCAACTTCATGAACTCTTGATTCATCACTTTGAACACAACATTTGCTTTCGTTGCCATCTTCAAAATAACTCTCTAAAATTATTGAAAATAATGAAGGGAAGATGGAACAAAGGAAGACTTCGAAGCACGATGAATTATTATCTTTAGAAAGTTATTTGTCCCCACACAAAGTTGTTATTTGAGTTTCGACAACAACACTCCCAAGATACAACTAAGTCACTAGAACCCATCAACTAGCAATGTTGGAGAACTCTCTATCTCTTATTCTTACAAATTTGCAACTAATTTAATTGAACAAATCAACTGATAAATGAGTGCATCTAAACACATCTTTTTAGTTACATCTATTTATGATATAGTACAAAATTATTTTTTATACACAACTAACTTCAATAAGCATATTTCTAAAATTCAATTAAAATTAATTTAAAATTTGAAATTTTCAACCTCCAAAAAGTTATATGCTTATATACATTTGTTTAAGTACGAGACCTCAAGCAAAAGTTTTTTTATACCTAAATTCGAAACTTTCTTTGAAATTTCATTTAAAATTAAGGTCTGAATTATTGTGAACAGCAGCAGAAGATTCGTGGAAAACTCTCGTTGGTGATTATATTCCGTGCGCATACTATGTGCTCTCTTAGGCATACGGCATTACCAGCATATTGTTGGTCCAAGATTTTGAAATGGTAATGCTCCTTGGACCAAAGTACATACCTCTGTGGCCATCTTTTGTATGATCACTAGTAGCACTTCGTCTAGAGACACCTCCATGCACGTCCCTTCTTTTGGAACCACCTGTCTACTTTCTCTTACCAATTCAATTATCTTCATCCATGGAATTATATCTATGAAGACAACAACAAGAGTACAAGAGAAAGAGAGAGAAGTTTGGGTGTCTCTTATCCTTACTGCATGCCCAATAATTATCCAGTGAAAAAATTGTTGTCACAAACTCTAATACATCACAAACTTTTCCCAAGTTGACCAGAAGAAGATAAGAAGCAATTTAACAGTTGCGATGATGGCCCACGGTTGAACGTATACACGAGAAGTAAACGTCGGTATCCAAGTTCCCCGCCGGGAGTCATTGATGGCTGATCTCTCTGTGGACATAATTGGTCCACTGTTTAAGCTTCATGAAGTTGACACCATCAATTAGAGGTGGTGAACGACAGATGAACAAATTGTTACTTGGAAGTTGGAACATGTTGAAATTAAAAGCTTGACACGGAATAGAAAATCAAATGAGGTGGCAAGGAAATATATATTGAAACTTCTCCCGACATTGCTAATGAAAAGGAATCTGTAAGAAAAAAACTTGCATGAAAATGAATTTCAATGTCTTTTTCATAAATTTACTCGTTATGGCGAATATGTAAATTGTTAATAAAAATAAAGTATTAATCAAAGTGTCCAGATCTAAAAATTCGTTTTTACCAACAATTTTTTTGTCAGTCAAGTTAAATGACCCTTCATTTCTTTAACAAAAACATGTGGTCGAGATGCACAATAACACATCAATAAGATATATATCATATGCTGCTTCGTTTCTTGTTCAAGCAGTGGGACCAAAATCTCCACTGATCAAAATCAAAGGCTCCATTTGTGCCCCAATCTCTGTGCAGATTATGATTATCTTACGTGCCAATTGGCCAACAATATATGCCCTCACATTGGAATTGGATATCTTGATACATGGATGCTGTCAGATTGAGTGTCAATTTCAATATGTATCCTCTCCAAGACTCCAACTTGGCTTATAAGATCCACAAGGCACTCTTAGCTTCATTTGGATAAACATGAACATCAAGGTTGCTGCAGTCAAATAGTGCTCTTGATATCACAAGGCTTAAGTATCACACAAAATTGAGAGCATATCTTCATCATGCTTCAGAGACCACAAGGTGAGAGAAGAAGTCTAGGTTGGCATAAAGATGCAAATGAAAAAAATGGTATACACATAACCATCCATACAGGCTCTAAAGAAGAAACAAGATTGTAAAGGAAAACAAAAACATGAAAATCTTAGTGTTATATTTACATTATAGAATTTAAAATGCTATTTAACTACTAACTATGGTCGTATAATGGTATTTCTAGAGAACCTAAATCCTTGTGGTCATTCAAATTATTGTGCTGCATTAGCCTGCTTCATTCACCTTCACCTAGTAAATCTGTCCCTTGTTTGGAAATTAAGCATAATTCTGCATTTGGTGTGTAACCTTGTACCCTGTTCATAGACTTGGCGCAAGCAAGCAAATATTTCAAACTTCTCATAACGAACCTTCAAAGGAGACTTGCTGATATGTAGGTCTAGTTGGTTGTGAAGAAGCATTTGAAAGGCCTTGGAGCATTTTAACAACTTCCACTGTGTCGTCCAGATAGTACTTCGCCTTACTTGGCTTCTTGCCCACTGTGCAGGCAAATACTTCTGCTGTTGGTGGTAATTTATTCCTGGAACTGATGATGCTCTCAAACATGTCTTCGTCGGACCGATCGTCACCTATGCACAATATGAAGTCTGGCGCCTTTCCAGTGCTCAGCATGGCTGTTATCACGTTCTCTACAACAATGCCTTTACTTATTCCCTGCATAAAATCAGCAACGCAAGAAATGAATCAAGGCCATGTGAATAGTCCAAATGCTAAAACAATCACCGTACACATGAACTACCTAATAAACTAGAGTATGACCCTCTCAGTGTTGATGAATTTCTAAGAATCATGATTAGAGGATAAGACTGATAAAGTTCTCCAACATGTGCTAGAGGATACATCAGCTATGTCTAAGGTGAAACCAAGAACCTTGTGAAAGCTTAATGTGTTGATTGTGGCATATATTTGATGCAACAACGAGAGACATACTTTGTTTAGATAAAAAGCAAGCAACTGGAAAAGCTTGCAAAACCCTAGATTAATTTCCCTTTTTAGGGTGATAAAGATCAATTTTCCTCTTCATACCTGAGGGTTCACTTCCACAATATGCTGGCCCTTTTTCACAACCACAGGCTCATTGGCGAGAACATTTTCCAGATGATCAAGGAGCTCCTTTGCTTGACATGAACCAAAATCTGGATCAGCCTCCTGATGATGCCAAACTAATGCACTTTCTTTCTGTTCAATGGAAGATCCATCAGTTGCCTCCATGTAAAGCCGCATCACTGGCTCCGCAAGATTTTTCCAATCGAAGTCAGTAGTTAGCATACATGACTCCCATGGAGAATCCCGATTCCACCTACACCAACAAATAATACAACAAAATATATTAGCCATAGGAAACTTTAGTTTATCCACTATGCACTACACATAAATATTTTAAGAATCTTTCTTTATGGTTGGATGAAGAGAAATTACTCACAAGAAATATAATAAATGTGTTCATTCAGAAGGAAGAAACAGGTCCTACATTATTTTCATCACATTGTAAGGACTCAAACTCAGAAGTTGAAACAGTGAGTCTTCCAAAAGAGACTCAAAATTATACATATCCAAGTTTCAACATCATATGACTATGAAGACAAACAACTCAAGAAAGTTATAATGATCTTAAATGCTTTCTGATATATGATAAAATCTATTCTCGACTAATGAGCTGAATACCAAAGCCAACTACCTCTGCATGTTTTCAATTGACTAATATTTATCACGGAATAAAATGTGAATAATTACCTTGTGAAATAGCCATGCTCTGCAGAGATTCCTAGCTTCTCACAGGGATCAAACCACTTGCTTAACTCATCTTTTCCTCGTCCACTAACCACAAAGACTACATTCTTTGGGTCACTGCAGAGGTCATTTAGAATAGAAATAACCTCATCGCTTGGATTTTTGCAGATTGAAGTTTGTGGCATCATTGTACCATCGTAATCCAGTAAGATAAGCCTACTGTTCATCTTCCGGTATGCCGAAGCTATATGCTCGATGGACAGCTTCCTGAAATTAGGACCTAGGGCGACAACTCGGAAACTCATGCCAAATCCAATACCCCAACACCTCCTGAGGAAATGATCCCTGCAAGCTCGCTGCAAGTCCTGATCGAAGGATTTTGCCCAATATGCTACATCGTGAGAGCTAACATACTTATAGTGCTTATCATGCCGCAACTGCTTCTCATTCTCAGACATGGTTATGGCCGAATTCATTGCCTCAGCCACAGCTTCCACATTCCAGGGATTGACCCGGATAGCTCCACTCAGAGACGGTGAACACCCTATGAACTCGGATACTACAATCATACTCTTCTTCGGGACACCGTCCAGTGCAGGGCTCAGTTGGCGGCACACCGTGTATTTGTATGGCACCAAATTCATTCCATCCCTAACAGGATTCACCACGCAGCATTCGGCCACCGCATAAAAGGCCGCCTTCTCGTGTGTGGGCACCGTGCGATTGATCAGAACAATTGGCTCGTACCCAGGTGCCCCGAACCGTTCATTAATCCTCTTGGTAATCAGCCGCGTCTCTTCCTCGACCTCCTGCACGTCCTTTCCTTGGCTCCTTGCAGGGTTCTCAATCTGGAGCAGCACTGCTCGCCCTCGCAGAACTGGATGCTCCTCCAAGAGCTGCTCCATAGCAAGAAACTTCAGCCCAATGCCTTTGAAAAGATCGACATCATCCACGCCCAGCATCAAAATCCTATCTTTATACTTCTCCTTGAGCTCTCGGATTATGGCGGTGGTCTCTGGAGATGTTATTACCGATTCGAGCTGCCCCATGTCGATTCCCACCGGGAGGATCTTGACGGTGACCGTCCGGCCATAGTACTCGATGCCGATATAACCCCTCTTCGACTGGTACTCGAGTCCGAGCAGGCGGGAGCAGGAGGAGAGGAAATGGCGGGCGTAGTCGAAGGTGTGGAACCCAACGAGATCAGAGTTGAGAAGAGCGCGGAGCAGCTCGTCGCGGACGGGAATGGTGCGGAAGATCTCCGACGACGGGAACGGAGAATGGAGGAAAAATCCTAGCTTTACGCGGGGGGAGCGCCGACGGAGGAAGGTGGGGAGAGCGAGGAGGTGGTAGTCGTGGATCCAAACGTAGTCATCGTCGGGGTTGAGGAGCTCGATGAGGCGGTCGGCGAAGAGCTTGTTGGCCGAGAGGTAAGAGAGCCAGAGGGCGCGGTCGAAAGGAAGGCCGCCGAGGGTGGAAGGGGAGAGCGGGAGGAGGTAGTGCAGGAGCGGCCAGAGGTAGTGCTTGCAGAATCGGTGGTAGAACCGCTGGTGGAGATCGGCGGGGACGAAGACCGGGAGGCAACGGAACCGCTCGTAGAGGACGCGCGAGAGCGCGGCGTGCTGCGCGGGGTCCACGGACGCCGAGGCGGCCAGGGTTCCGACGTAGACGACCTCGGCGCCCGAAGGCAGACCAGCGCGCAGCTGGAGGGCAAGCGCGTCCTGGCGTGGGGAAGGGGCGAAGTCGGCGTCGTCGCCTCCGGAGACGAGCTCCAGGAGGTTGGCGGAGGAGAAGGACGGCATAGACGTAGCGTCGCCGGCGATCGGAGGAAGGTGAGTCCGGGTGCGGTGTTGGGTCTCCGGCGAAGGGGGGACGCTATCGGTATGTTTTGTAGAGAAGAAGCCGGAGGAAGGAGGAGGAAGGCAGAAGCATCTGGAACTGGTGGAGCTTGGCGTCCTTGTACCGTTCGTTCACCTCGCGCGCTTTAAAAGGGACTTGGCGAAGAATAAGTTGTTCTAATACGTCGTCGTCGGTTTGGAAGAACTCTTGGAAGATGATGAAGAAGGAGAGGGAGAGAGGCGAATAGGGAATAAACAAGACATAGCAGTGTTTATATATGTGAGAGATAGAGAGAGAAGGGGATAAACTTGGGAATTATTTATTCTTTTATTTTCTTTTTCCTTTTTTTTGTCTTATTGAAGTTTACGGGGGATTTCTGCTTGCGAGGACCGGAAGCAGGCGGTGGGGATCGGATTACGATGTTAAAGGAAATGACCAAATGAGACATGTAATTTATTTTAAGGTTTTACTACATAAAATAATATTTTATAAATCCGACTGACGAATGAACCAACGTCACAACTTATGAATAGGAACTTATAAATAGGGTGCTTCTATTTTTCACTTTAAATAAATAATATTATTCATCAATCACTAATAAGAAAATAATAATAATAACAATATTTTTATAATGATAATAATATCATTCTTCAATCAAATCTAATTTTATTTATTATAAAATCTCTGGATAAAATATGAATAATATTATATAGAATGTTTCAAAAATAAGATATTTGACATACATATCAATTTAAAATTATTCAGTTTTCAATTCATTAAAAAAATTTCTGACACTTTTAGTTTACATTCTTGTTTATCTTCTCTCCTCTCAATCGACTATATATTTTTATTAGTATCTTATCTGTTTATTATTTCATTTTCACTTCCCCTTTCTTTCTAAAATTTTCTCTTTCTTCTTAATTAAAATGTATCTATTTTTCATTTATTTATGATTTTCTTCATTTCCTCCTTTCCATTTTAGTTTTCTCTTTAGTATTTTTTTCTTTTTCCATTAATTCCTGATTTATTATTTTTATTTTGCACCTAACATTTATTTCTTTCCTATTTTCCTCTCGGTGTATTGTAGTTGCTTTTTTAAAATGTTTACATGTGACTGGATTTTGAAGTAAAATTATTCATAATTTTAGTTCAACACGATTATGAAGAAAATAAATAAATAAATAAAAATATTAATAGTATTGATTTAAAAATATGTATATATACTTGCTAAATAAATAGATTTGTTTCTCATGCATGAATTTAGCATATTCAATTAGCAAGAATGTATGATTAGTAAATCTAAAATTAAAGTTACGAGAAATTTAAATTTAATATAATGAGAAACAATTTTTAAAAAAATAAAAATTACAAATAAAATTATCAGCAACGATGAGCGGGTTTGATTCGGTTCAGTTCGACCTTTTCTTTTTCTTATTTTATTAAATAAATCAATCGAACCGACTGACTGATATGATTTAATTTTAAAAGAAAATGTAAAAATATATAAAATAAATTTTATTCACACGTATATAAGATATCGTTCGATTTTTGCTCTGTAATTAATTAAAATATAATTTATGTACTATGTCATATATTTTATATATAACATAAAATTTATTCTATATATTTTTTACTTCCATTTTAAAAATACTCTTAAAAAGATTTTAGAGTTACATTTTTAAGTTGATCGAATTATTTGTATATATTATATCTTTATATTCTTTCCTTCTCCTCCTCCTCCTCCTCCTCCTCCTCCTCCTTCTTCTTCTTCTTCTTCTTCTTCTTCTTCTTCTTCTTCTTCTTCTTGTGATGACAAGTGAGGTGTAAGTTGGGTTATTGGTAATGGGTTGCCCTCACAACCCAAACCACGCGTGCCTTTAAGAAAATGTCATCATTTTTCTGTCGATGTGCATGCCATTGCCATGCGATCCAATCCATCCGTTCATGGAAATCTTGGAATCCAATTCTTCTTCGCGGGTCATGCCGTTGGCAGTTGCCAAGATATGTGGGAAGTTGAACACGTGGTCGTCTATTTTACCATTATAAAAATGTGTAAATATCGCTTGCCTTTAAAATCTTCTGTTTTTTCCGATTCGTGGACGTAAAAGTGAACGTAATGTGTCAGAAGCATAGATGTCAATCTTGTATTCCACTTCTTTTTCTATGTGCTTGCCGTTGCACACCTGCTGTTCAACAGAATGTGCACTTCCTTAAGCAAGTTTAGTTGGCATGGGCAAAAATATATTTCGAGTTGAAAAATAAAAAATTAATAATTTTAAATTTTAATTTTAGAATCATTAATTTAATAAAAAATATCATTTTTATTTTTTATTTTATTTTAAATTAGTCACATGTTAATAATTATAAGTATCGAAAGCTTGTAAGAGTCTCGAAAAAACGAATGTGCATCTCCTTGAGCTCGTTGCAAGTTATCTCTGCATCATTCCATTAATTCATCTGATCAAATTTGCAATTTCACTTTAGTCAATTTTTTTATTTATTTTAGATATATGTACTCACACGATATAAAATATCGATAAGATATAAGCGATTCAGAAATAACCCAAAACTATTAGCAACTATCGACTTCGAGATATAATTTGACTAATTAATTATATTAATTAAACTTATTTTTTAATCAAATAATTTATTTGCCGGTTAAAAGGTTCTCCCGTTGATGAGGTAAATTTCACGAATAATCTTTCAAGATCTAAATGTTTGGTTGATTTTCTAACTTTTTTTAAATTAATCTTGCAGTTAATATATTTTGAAAGCTTATTTTTTAAAAAAATAATATTTTATTTAGAAAATAAAAAATATGTGAAAGAGCACCGTTAAATTTATGACGAAAAATTTATATCAAAATATGTGATTCTTCATTTTAAATAAAGATAATGATTTGAACTCTTCATTATAAATTTGATTGTGCTTCGTACATATGGAATAAAATTTGTTCTACATATTTTTTAATTTTTTTCTTCATTAAATTAGTACGTCCATATAAATACTTTATATTACTATCATAATAAAATATAGTATGCTAATTTTACATGAAATTATTAATTATATATGTCAAATAAATATAATAAAAAAATCGAATTTTATTTAAAGTAATGTGAATTCGACATGATATATTTTATTATAATCGTCATATATAACATGTATGTATGTGAAGATATTCCAATCACAAACTAAAAAAAAAATATTAGAATACAAACAAAATTGAAGAATTAATTATGTAAAAATATTGATTAAAATTGAAGAATTGATATAATTTCGCTTGAAATAAAATAATAAATTTGAATTTATTATATTTAAATGTACTTTCCTGTTTGCTTTAAAACTGGAAAGAAGCATATATGAATTGGAGAGGTGGTGGTGGTGGTGGTCAGCTTTATCCACCACGTGCCGGTGGCATGGACCACATCACCCGGTCACCAAGCACGAGTTAAAAAACCAAAAGGGCCGCGAAAGCGCACACGCTGTCCAGCTGGCCGCTGTTAACGCCGAACCACCGCACAACGGACGACGCGCCCCCTTCCCATGACGCAGCCACGTGTCCGCCGCCGCGGACCCCGCGGACAGCGACGGACGCGTAGTAGGACGAGGATGACGTCGTCTTCAACGCGTCGCGACGACGAAACCCTGTTCGCGTTCCGGTTTGACCGGTTCGGGTTCGCGTGGTGGACTCGGACGACACGGTGGCGGATGAGTCGGTGGTGTTATTAACTAATTTATCTGTAACGGGAAAGCTTGGCGATGGGACCCACTTTATCCGGACGGCGAGACTTCCATCAGCTACCTTTCTTTATATTTTTGTTATGGAATAAGAAATTGGGAAATAATAAACATAGGACGTATAAAAGAATTTATTGGTTCAAAGTTTTAGGTCTCCATTTAAAATTTTTGTGTACGTAATTTTCCTTTAAACATACGGTTTGAGACGGACACTAACTAAATGAATTTTCTGATAAATTAAAATTTTGACTCGTAGTCGACGCACATAATCAATATCAATGTCATATTAAGTGTAACATCCATAAATGAAAATTACATATATATATATATATATATATATAATTAAGATTTTGGTATAAATTTAAATATTAGAGGTTCAATTAATTAAAATAAAAGAAAATTTTAGAGAAAGACTCTTATAAATAGGTTCTATTAAAAGAGAATTTTTTTTATTTTTTATTCTCAAGTTCTAGTCAACTTCCTCTCTTCTCTCCTCTCTCTCCACACCAAAATATTAATGCTCCTTTAAAAGTTTTCTCCCTTTTGTTTCTCCCTCTTCTCTCCGCTTAGATCCTATGCTAAAACCCTTTACAAGAAACACTTGAAGGACACTACAACAAAAAAGAATAAGTTGAGGATCAACTTTACGTTCTTACATATATGTCTTGATTAAATAGAGAAAATTATGAAAGATCCATAATAGTATAATCCCTAAGTTAAAATCATAAATCTTGTACATAGATAATATTATGAGGATATTTATGTTTTTCGATTCTTGTTTAATTTTCTAGCATGTTTTGATTAATTTGACCAAATTAGAAATAACGATTCATAGTCAAAATCATGAAGTTTGATCTCGGTATGGTATAATAGATACAAATGTTCATATCTAAGTTATATGGAATATACTATATGAAAAGAACGGGAGAAGCAGATCCGGATAGCATCATGGCCGTGAAGAGGGTTTCACGACTGCGACGACATTTAACAATAGAACGATCACGATCGTAACCCCATCTCATGATCGTACACCTACTTCGGTCACGATAATGAACTCCGCTTCATGACTGTAAACCTCAAATACAACCGTGAAGATGGATGAGATGCCCTGACAGAGATAGTCACGATCATGATGTTGTAGAACACGACTTGCGAACCAGGAGTCACGACCAGTGAACGTGAATCAAGTAGAAGTCGCATCATAACACCGTGAAGCAAGGATTACGCCCATGAAGCCGCCATCATGCGCACAAGGTGAAGATTTCGTTCGTGAAGTGAAGATCATGCCCGTTAACAGAAAGTCACACCCATTAAAGTATGATCACTGGTCGTGAATGTTGAGGGGGATATCAACGCTTCAATCACGGCCATGAGTTTAATTATCACATCCGTGAACTTGTATTCATGTCTATGACATTGAGTTCATGCCCATGAACTGCCTATAAACGAGTAAGGCTCACGTCATGACCATGTCAACCATGTCACGAATCGTGACATCAAATTGGATTAAGGAAGAAAATAATGTCTAATTTATGGATTTACGATCACATTTCTATGTAGATTAATTTTTCCTTTTGTTGAACAAATATTGGACTATTGACTAGATGACTTGCTCTAATTAATTATCTGAAATTAGTGAATAATTATATAATATTAATGTATTGATCTGAGATTCCTTGAAAATAACCTAAGGGAGAGCAGATTGCTCAATTGTTAATAGGATCTAAAATTGTTAATGATTTGTGATTGAATCTGTCGTGTGAAGAGGAAGACCCCGATGATTGTTAGGGATCTGATCCCTTGTGCATAGGGTTTATTCCCTTATGTTAGGGATCTATTCCCTTTTGTGTAGGGTTCATCACTTTTGTTCGGGGATTTATCCTTTATGTTTAGGGATTTATCCTTTATGATGCGTGCTTCATGACCTAGCTAGCCATATCTGTGTTGGGACCACCTGAGTATTCATTGCATCTGTTAAAGGCACCTACTTATTGTAATATTTGACAACTTTAGGGCAAGATAATTAGAGACTGAAATCAAGGTCCTAAGTTCTAACTAAGCTTGAACATTCTGATTACTATGAATATTGTGCATCCTAATGTGTATGATGTTCTCGTCACTGATGATACTAAGAATAAGAATATAATATAAAGAACCAATAGTCAAGAACATTCTAGACTATGAAATCGTTGATCATCATATGCAACATATGATGTTCTCACCATTTCTGAATTAAAGTCACCCCAGATATGAGAAAGGTAAAATTACTAATTTACATCATATATTAATGAATTTCCTTCTAATTATCTGCATATATGCTTTCCCTATTCTTATTATTACTCTTACATATTGAGTTTCATCTGTCATGAAAGAATTTCTTCTCTTGATTTTTTATCATGAAGTCGATGAGCACCACTAATAGATGATGGCACACATGGCACTGGTGATCGTGAATCTCAAGGCTTGCACACGCTAAGAGTCCAATATGAATCTTTTTAATTTTTATCAAGTTTATGGAACTATTATCGGTTATGTTATTTCATTTCGAATTATGTAATAGAAAATTTTATTTGATCAGGCTTATTTAATGAATTTTATGTTGAAAGTCATTGCTTTGCATATTACTGTCTAATATGTTGACTAGTTTTTATTACGCGTCTAATATGTTGACTAGTTTTTGTCAAAGTTTAAATAAAAAAATAATAGCATAGCTTTCTCCAAGTCTATATCCTATCACATGGCGAAGTGTGAATTTGAGGACGTTACAGTAAGTGTAAATAATTCAAGTTATTTATCTTGTTTTAGTAAGGTGTAGAAATTTTGTGATTTAGGGTTGAAATCGGTGATTGAATGGTTTTGGTTTTTTTAATTAAACATTTTTATCACTTTTTTGGATGATTTCTTTAACCCCTCCCTTATTTTTATATATATGCTATGCACCCCATTTTTTCCTAAAATTTATCAGCTGCACAAACGTTCCTGTTCTACGTGAAGTTAATATGAAAAATAATTCGGTCTCAAGTTAGATTAAAAGTAAAAGATTTAAAAAAACCTCTTACACTTTAAAATATAAATATAAAAGTACTATTTTTCATGTCCACTTAAAATTTTACAATTATCAATAACATATTTAGTTTAATATGATACCAAAACAAAATGTCTTGAATTGAAATTTTGACATAATTCATATTAAAACTTATTAGTGTTTCCTTTGTGATCCACATAATGGTATATGATAGATCAAAATTAGCATTAGCCCACATATTTAAATTATAAATATAAAAAAGAAGACTATCAACTTAAGTTTTTAGAGTTATTAATAACATATTTAGTTTAGATTCTTAATTATTATATTATTTTCTATGCAAAGGGTGATTTAAGAGTCATTCAACTCGGAAATATGTCATGTCATAAATATTTTTCTTTTAGCAAATAAGTGCATTTAAAAATGACAAAGACGATTGACCCAGGGTCGTCTGGATGCTTTCAAAATTTTAAAATATTTAGTTAATACTTTGTAAATTTTTTTTATGGATAAGGCGTTCGACGCCATTTTTTATCAAATCAAAATATAACATATTAAATGAAAAGTATGTAAAATAATTATCTCCTTTATCTTTGTTTTATCTTAGTAAGTTATCATCTCCTATTTATTTTATATTAAGTATTAAATTTCTTTTGTAGTTACAAGATGTTTAGAAACATAACCAAAATGCTTACGAATTCTTCTCTTACATAGATAAAAGAACCGTTAGTACTATATATAATTTTTTCAAAAAATATCAATGAAAATTACAAGATACTCAAACAGGACCTCAGTCGAAGGAGGAAAGTGAGAGATCATCACAGTTTGAAAACCTATGCATTTTCTTTTTTTTTATGAAAGAATTGAATCAATTAAATTTAAGAGTTAGTAATCTTGGATCATTCTTCGGCCTCAGCTAGTGAGAAGACATGTTTGTCAAAAGAAAAAGGGACACAAATAAACATTCTTCCTCGTGGAAGACTATGTGGTGACTAAGTCTTTGTTTGAATGATGGATGGGGAGGGGGAAGAGAAAGAAATGGGTGGAATTTGTTATAAATTTTATGATTAAATAGAAGGAGAGGTTTTATAAAAAAGTATATCTTTTTTTAAAAAAATTGTCTTACTAAAAAAAATTAATTAATAATAATTAGAATGAAAGATAAACTCTTCTAAAAAATTAATTCCTCAATTTTATTAATTCAATAAAATTAATTTTAGGAAGTTTGGATAAATTCAAATTCTCTTATCTTTTTTTATAAAAATCTATTTAAATATTGGATGAGCTTTCTAAACTCATCTCGTTCTTCTTCATCCCTTTATTCAAACGTAGCCTAAAGAAATTAATACTAATTGTTGGCCTAGCTATTGGAGAAGGAACAAGAACACCAAGGTTGAAAACAATCCTTCTAGGCAAGAATTAAGATTAGGATAAGGATTAAGGACTAAGCAAGTAGCTTTTCTGGTCATAACAATATGTAGCTGCTTATATATGTAACTTCATTAGTTGGTGGAAAGCCAACCCAAATGGGGCCATGCAGATCTTGTGAGTATCCAATCGCAACATCTTCACCAACCAGCAATGTGAACTTTCTGGCAAAAGTCATTTGAAAACTTTTGGATGTGTCCTTTGGAACGGTACTGGTTACGTGATCTTCCCATTAATCTAACGACACGTTCTAATGCTATTAATTGTAAACAATTCGCTCTATTTTAAGGATCAAATCATGATCCAAAAGCTTGGGATAATGTTAAAAGAAAAGCATAAACGTAGATTAGTCATGAAGGATTACTTTAGATTATTACATATGGCATGCATGCTTAGCTTAATTGGTAGTACGTAGGGCCATATGATGTTAAGTGCCATACTTTATATTTCCTTCCCTACTTAATTTGCCCATGGACCAAATGCACCTTTCTTTATTTATGTATAAATGGGAATGAGATCTTTGAGAAGAGGATGCTTGCATTGACAACTAATGGACAATGCAAAAAAAAATTGACACGTATTTTATTCTATCAACATATTAAATAGATGAAAGCGATAAGATCGTTCCACCTACTCCTATAGGGATAATTATTAATTAAATAAAAAAGGAACATGGGATAATAAATAAAAACACCTATTGGAAATATGGGTACGTAAGGGTCAAATGTTAATAGCCAACTAATTAAGAATAGTGGATGGAGAGTACTTCTCACCTCGGATTACAAAAACACTTCGTACTAAGAACAATGATGTATACCATGGATGATAAGATATCCGATGATGAATACTATTATTTCATAGTGTATCGAAGTTTGACTCATATAGTAATTATGTTGGTGATGAAAGTTTACAAAACCATGCAATAAATACAACAAGGTGCCAAGGCTTTTCAATCAATGGATGAATTATTTTGGACAGCAGATCGTGGCCTTCTCTCGAAGTTATCGAATGAACCAATGGGCACTAATAATTGTCCATTAATTAGATCCAATCGCATGAGTCAATCTCTTATTGGGTGTAGAAAAAGATCAAAAGAGAGAAAAAGAAGGAAGAACTCAGAAGGCCGAACTGGTTGCAGGGGTCAAAAAAGTGGGGCGGCGGAAGACACGTAGTAGTATTTTATGCTTGCTCTGTTCCACGATCGTGCCAAGTTTTCTGGTTTCGGTGGTGCTGGTTTTTGTCTAGCAAAAGCTAGAGCCAACCTCTAGTTATCTCCGCATGACTATGGCCCGACATATATTATTGCCTTCGATGTGATAATTAAATCGTAATTGATTCAATTCGAATTTAAAAAAAAAGTAAAATTTTTTTACTTGCTCGAGATCTTCGATATTCAGACTACTAACATCTGACTAATCTGAAGTCGATGTAAAAAATAGAAACGATATTCTTCTGACCAAATCAACGTTTCCGAAGTTCGAACTCGGGGCTACTAACTTTCGATCTCTGATTCCTGCTATTTAAGTGTATCAACTAAACTTAATTAAAGAAAAAAGATTTTTAAAAAATAATGTAATGAATGCTATAAAATTAAAATAAAGTCAAAGAAAAATTAAATGTTAATATAAATAATTGTTTATTACTATTAGAACAATATTATTTTTTAAATAAATATTTTTTTTCAAAAAAAAGTTATCTTTCGTTGTCCAATTAATAGACAGAAAGAGTTATCACTACATAACTACATAAGCAATTTACTTTACCTGTAAATTAACATAACTAAAGAAGATAATATAGTTGGCTTATACAATTTTATTTTATTTTTACTTTACTAAGTAATATATGTTTATCTAAACGCACATAAGTGAGAGATTTGTCATTACAGGCCCTTTTCACCCTCATGTCTTGTAACTCAGTGGCGAATGACTAAAGGGTGACTCCCCAAAATGGAGCTCTCTTTGAAGAGTAGGGGTCCCTTTGAGAGTCTCCTTTTGACTTTGACGGTATCATCTTCCAAACCTCATAGTATGGATCCATGTAACAGGGTTTGACAAGGAGTGCACAAGTCCAATATGAGCCGAGTAGGTTGACTCGACTTAGTCTGATCATTTATAATTTGATAATTCAAAACACGATGGACTAGTTAATTTAAATACCAAAAAGCCTAACTCGTACTTAAATTATTTTTTATTTGGTCGAATTAAATTTCACATTTTTTCCCAGCTCAGACAATCTTATTTTGAATCAAGTCATATTATTTGTCTCAAATTCGACCAATTGAATTCATTATCAAATCCTAGCCATCAAAGGAATCACCACCAAAATTGTGAAGATTAAAATCTTACCTAAGATTGAGAAATAATTATCGAATCGAAGATCGAAAGATCAGATCGAGAATCATAAAATTTTATTTATAAATAAAAAATATTTTTAAGATAAATATGTATTAAAAAATATACATATATCAAATGATTTATTAAATATATATATATATATATTACATTTGTTATCACTTTAAAAACTTTATATGCTTAAAAATAAAGTTTTGTAAATATAATGAAATATATTATGACTATAATTCATATATATATATATATATATATATATATCCATTAACAATATATATAGCCAACATTTATTTTTTTCACTTTTTTATGCTTTAAAAATATTTTTTAAAGTAATATATTATCAATATAACATTTATTTTTTTAAAAAAAGAAGTGTGAAAAAGAAAAGAAAAAAATTAAACTAATATAATAGGATCTTACAATCCTATAAATTTGATCTTTTATTTAATATCGAGATAGCTTTACCCTTGTTAGGATAATAAGATCTGATCGCTATTCTTCTTTTTCGGGTGTTCACATTTCCTGGAATTGCTTTCACAATTTTAGGCAGCTTCATACATATCCAAAATTTTACATGATACAAACAACTCAGGCGTCGCGGTTCTCACCTTGTCTCACTGGATATGTCTAAACAAAAGTGCCCAGGAGGATAAGAGGGATGTTACAAAAAGGCTCACAAACTTTATGCTCATCATTCCTTCATGGACAAATGAATGCACAGAGCCTTATCCGTAAAGAAGCTCTTGGGAGACTTGACAGAGGTCAGACGAGAAGATAAAGTACCAAGTGGGAGATCGATGCCTATCAACTTTGAAACTTTGGGCAAGTAAAAGGACTGATTAGAGGAGCAGCACCAACGCGAGGGTTGCACATGAAAGCGTAGACCACGTCAGACTTGGTGAGTGCCAAATGGTTGTGAAGTTTCCAGCGTGGTTGGTACTAGGACCCAATGGCCCAATGGTGTCTCATCACGTTTGCTTCAGAAAACAAAGAAGGAAATGCCAAATTGGGACAAAGACCAGGAGAAGAATAAGAGGGGGAGAGAGAGAGAGAGAGAGAGAGAGAGAGAGAGAGAGAGAGAGAGAGAGAGATGATCAGTCTGTCAACAATAATATTGCTCATTGTTGGGTATCCTGCGACTTAAACCAACCGCTCAATTACATAGCAGATGTTAGAGATAGGAATTTGACTATTTAGAATCAGAGATTCCAGACCCTACAGATACATCACAGCAGCCAACTGTGGAGTTCTTGCAAAATAGTCGTTCAGATAGCAATACAATGAGAAGTTGGTTGAAGATGTAAAAAGAAAGAGGAAATAGATGACCTGAAAAGTTAACGCCTGCTTGAAATACTAAAAGAGCTCACTTTCATTGGGGTTGCAACAACGAGAGGCGCCTCAGGGGAATCGCTGATGGCGAATTTCTCGTGCATAAATCGGCTGTCGACAATGGATTCATCTTTAGGGACAATCTTGTAACAGTAGCAGCTCTTCAGTCCTTCCTGGTTCCAGTAACACTCATGGCTGCTATTCTTCACTTGTTGAAAGTTCCAGATGACGCTGAATTTACCCACAGTTGTGACGAGATGCCTCTCTTGCTTACCATTCTCAGTCACCTGTATGGACATCGAGCCAACTATCAGTTAAAAGAAAGCACAAACATGGAAATGAACCAGAAATGCTTGAAAACTGTGCCAACTGAACAATAACACAAGCATACATAAAAGAAAAAAAATCAAATACATGCATGAGTGCATCTGTGGCTTAAAGGAGCATTAAAGCACATAATGATGTACATACGCCTTTTTTCAGTTAAGAAAATGCTTTTCACTGACAAGGTAAGAAAATGTCAGCACATGAAACACCAAAGTGGAGCAAGGTTGCAACAGTTGATCATGAGGAATCTTCCAAGACATGAATGTAACTAATTGCTCCTATTTTAGCAGACAGCAGTCATGAATGAATGTAAATAAATTTCTATATAGCTTAACTTTGTATGTTATACTGATTATATGCAAAATGTTTCCATCATGTTAACATAAAATACATTGCCTATCTTGTAACATGTTAAGATGCAGTGCTGTATATAAAAAATAAGTGTATCAGAAAACTCACACATTCCTTTCAAAAAAGGAAAATGACATATTACCCTTTCAACTTCATTAAACATGTAACTTCATGCATGTCATGAATGAATGTAAATATAAAATGAGTATGTATGTATGTACGCATAAAGTCAGAAAATAGAGGAATTTTCTTGCTTATTTGACACAATCACTTACACATACTTTTTGAGAAATTGAAAGGATAATATGCCAACTTTCTAAAACACATATATGTTTTGTATACAACGGTGTATCTGACATCATATCTTTAACTAAAGTTAAACTATACAAATTGTTGTATCAACCCAAAAAAAGGACCTTTGTGGTATTTTTATGTTAAACATGATAGAGACAATTTACATAATATCACACAAAAGGTGATTCCATCCAGCTGAATAATTCCATGTGAACATGCCAATTATCCAATCGCTGATGTAATACAAAACAAGGTATATACTGACTCTAGCTACTTCAACATACATACTATAAAGGAAATCATTAATGATAAATTTTAATGAGCTCTCCTCGTTTAGAAATGATAAATTAAAAATAGTTGTAAATTCCACTTTAATTATTAAGCTCTTGAATATTGAGAAATTAATGTGCTACTATGACAATGGTTTTCACTATATGCCTCCTAATTTGCATTTCAGTAGCACGAATAACTGACAATTCATCAATCCCAATGTCTTGCAGCCTTTACCTCAGCTCACCTACAAAGTAGCATATGCATACTACACCCGTAAATATTTTTTTGACGTTACCCCTGGTGTCCAGAAGCCCATTTCACAGCATTTTTGCTGACATTTGTAAGCATGCAACATTTAATTTTAATAGAATGTCTTGATAGAAGGGCTCAAAAGGTTCTCCACAGCCAAATTTGTCTCAAACTCATCCAAATAAGCATGGTTTAGAAAGGCTCTTCTATCAAGTTAAAAATAGTTATGTCTGCCCCCACATCCTATATAGGACCAATCAGAATATCCCAGGGACTTTAATTGCACTAGTTGTCAAAAAAACATAAAGGTACTTCATGGATTACACCAAACTTCTCTTGTGTTATGAATTCTAAAAGGACATTCATGGAGAAGAAATGGCTGAAGCTACATATTTGTCTTACAAATTATAAGAAGTGTATCCTACTCATATATGACACTTCAACGGCAGTAAAGCATGAAGGCACATTAATACTCTTTCAAACTCTATTACCAAGTGTTTTAAAGTTGCAGTAGCCCTCCCAGATGATCATATGATGTGGATCATCATAAACTAATACAACATTTGACATAGTAAGAGATCATATATGCCCTTTACCAATACGTATAATCGCATGCATCATTGCAGAAAGCAAACACACGATGCAACAAAGAAGATACCTCGAAGGGCTAAGATTATACTGACACAACCATATAATTTGAACATTCTTCATTGCAAAATAATGCACGCCCTTAAGTTATTGATTTGAGTTAGCATTCGTGATTTAGATTATCTAATGATGACCAGTTCTAGGGCTATTGACACTTGACTAATATGATTAAGGGTGTTCAATATTAAAGGTCAACTTCTTCCCTAATGGTGCCTTTGGGGTTCGAATTTGGGGCTACTAGCTCCATCATCCCAATTTAAAACTCAGCCTCCTTAAGTATTACGAAGATTTGAAATTTGTTTTGAGAGAAGATCTGGAAATTGCAAGAGAACTGCCTGATTATGGAGGTGCCATCACCGGAGAAGGGTATTAAGTCATCATATCTATCGTAAAATATTAAAAAACCTTATTTTATATTATGCGAAAGAGCCTAAAGTAGATCCAATAGTCATAAAATTAAGAAAAAAAATGAAAGGGAGGTCGTTATTTCTGTAAATAATGTACTCAAGTCATAATGGTGAGACCTAACTCATAAGGTATGAGATGAAAGTAATTTAAGCAAGAAGCAATTAAAGGAGGTTCATATTTGTAAGATATGAGATCATATGAAAAATGGCAAGCACATAAAACCAAGCAAGTTTACAACTGCATTCTTGCTATATTAATGAACACATAGAAAAGGAATGCTCTACAAGAAATGAAAGCAAAGGAATGCTGATTTCAGGACCATGCTACTGAAAAGGAGATCACATAAAGATTTACCATCACAAGTTCAACCACAAAATAAAATCAAGGTTGCCATAGCAGTTTGGCTCATCACAGAGTCACAATGTAAAATAACCCACCACACCACTAACAATCAACAACCGATGAGGTTTCAGTTTGGAATGTTTCAAATAATGCATGAAACTTTTAGAAACCCAAGTATCACGTATGCTGAGCAAAAATGAGCAACTTGCATCACGTAGCAATGTTTTAAAAGTATTTTAGAGAGTTAACACATACCATAAATGTTGGTGCCACTAGGTAGATAATATATAATAAAATACTAGAAGTTTAAGAAATTAGTATCATAACAATCAAGTGAAGTATGTGGCAGAGTATAAAACTAACAAGTGTATAAGATTCAAGTTTAAAGAGAAAAATGGCAAGCGAAGCATATAAATATGTAGATTGAAGTATAGCATAATATACTATGTGCAATAAAACACAAGGACGCATAAAACAGAAAAAAAACACTTTCACAATATTTAATAAATAAAGATTCAAAAGTTAAACTATTTTTTGCCAGCTAACTTGGAGCAGACCTGCCGCAACTATATTAAACAAGTAAGCAGTATGTGGTTGCAAAAGCTGACAGGAATGCATATGAAGAGACAATGACAAGTTCATTCAGATACAAATATCCAGCAGTCCACATAACTTCTGGCTGTGTTAATGAAACTAAGTTGGTATAACTACATGATCGGGCGTAGGATTTAGATTCACTAAAAAAACAACTAAGGATGGCATAAATCAAACGATGGAAGAGTCAAGTAGCATTCTTAAAATTCAAATAAAAACACACAAAATAGCATACCCAGGAAAACTGGCCCTTCTGGAACTTATTGTTTGTGCCTGCCAAATGGGAATCAAGTGGAGTAAGCTTTAGCAATCTTGGAGCTGCAATCCTGTTCCCCATTCTCCCACTAAAGCCAGTCTTCTCTTTCCCATCTTTGTCCTTAAAGATGGTACATATAAGGATTAAATAGGTGTCTGTCGTGCCCAATATCCACTTCCCATCAAAAGTAACGTCAACATGAGTAATTGGTGAACCAAGACCAGGGAACGCAGTCTTTGCCATTCTCATAGAACTCTTTGAATATAAACGTATCTTCCCATCCAGTGATCCCACCACAATGGATCCATCACCAGTGGACGCAAAGCACTGGAAATTGGTGCCTCTAGAGAACTGGTGACCCTGCGTCCATTGTAATACCGGTGACTCCATGGAATCAGCTAAATTCTGAACTATCCCCCTCCGATCCCTCATATCCCACCTACAGAGCCTGTTGTCATCGAGCCCTAAGAAAGTAGATTCAGATGGGTCCAACTGTGCGCCCTTGCTGTCATTGGTTATGTCTCGCATCGTGATGTCAGTCCCATCCTTCTCAAACTTCCATTCTGAGACAACTTTACCTGTCTCGATATCAAGCTGATGAACACCCGTGGAATGGGGTTTTCCAACTTGTGCAGGACCCATCAGCAGCATATTAGTCTCCGCCCTCATCAAAATTGCTCTTTTGGGGGTGGTGTAAGCACCAGACCTGCTTTCATGGCCTGAAATCTTCACGGTAACCCCCTTCCCATGAACTCCATGACTAAAGTTTTTGACGACCTGAATACCTGAACTGCTCACAAGGAAGCTGTTATCCAGCGCGCCAAGAGCGAGACTTTGAATCCCTCCCCCATTCGCCTCCTCCTCAAACTCTTCCAGCAAGCTCTGTCTCACACGGGAAGGCGTAGCAGCAGAAGGCCCAGGGCTCCTCTCAAAGCTCTCCTCGGCGTCCTCCCAAATGGCGTCGTCCGCAGCATCTGGGCACGCCCACGCCATGAAATCGTTCCCAAATACCTTGACCCTGTTCTGCTCGTTCTCCTCGAAGCCGTAGGTGTTCTCGAATAGGCACTTCTGGTACTTGTCCTGGAACTCACGGTAGGCTTCGATCGTGGGGAATTTGATGGCCCAGACGCCGTCTGCGACAAAATCAACTCGGCGCTGGTCCGGGAAGGACTTCATCTGCAGCTCCGGACCGACCTTGGCGCGGACCTTGGCCCCTATACTTAGGGACCAAGGCAAGGAGGATGCGCTCTCGTCGTCGCCGTCGGAGCCTCCGTCCTCATCCTCGGAAGACCTGGAGAAGGATACCTGGGCCAACTTGTCAGATAGGATCCAACGCGCAGTGGGGGAGTTGCCGCCGATGTGGAGGTATAGCTTTACGGCGCCGGCCCCGGCGCCGGTTTTATTGTTCGGCGGAGTTGGGGAAGGGGAGAAGGTGGCCGGGTCAGAGGCGTACTTGAGCTTGAGGGATTGGAGCTTGCGATCGATCTCATCGAGGGAGGAGGTCGCGGTGGTCGAGGTTAGGGTTTCCCGAGACGGCGGCGTCTGCGCTTCTTGCTCCCCCTCCTCCTCCTCTTCTTCGTCGGAATCGGAGAGCTCCAAACCTTCGCGACTGTGAGCGCCTCCCATGGCGATGCGCCGATGCGAGTGAGAGCAAGAGATTTGAATTCAAATTGGAGCAAAGGTGGGTATCTGCGTTGTGGGGTATGAAGAAGGGGAAAAGGGAGCGGTTAGAGGGGTAAATAAATGGAGAAAAGGTGGCGGTTTTGGAATGTTCGAATACGCAATCCGGTTATTGGTATCGGCTTACGGCTCGGCATGTTTGGGACCATTTCACTGGTTTAATTTATGACAAAGAAAAAAAGTCGGCTTGACTGTTTGGACCTTAAAAAACGTTGATCAATTTTTTTTTAAAAAAAAAGTTATTTCCTTTGAAAACAAAACTTAAGTGGTACATTTGTTTTGTTTTCTTTCTTGATCGTCATGTTCATTCACGAGATCAAAAGAAATGCCCCCAAAATATTTTGCCCTAAAACACCCATCTAGAAACTTTTGGAGAAAAAAATATGCTCGCCCATCCAAAAACTTTCGAAGAAAAAATCAGCTCATGGACGATGCCATCGAAATAGAAGGTAAAGACATCATTCTCTCTTTTTCACCATTTTTTTCTCTATTTGTTACTTTGTGTTTGTCTTTCTTCTCATTCCATTACCTTTGTTGTAACACCCCCAAATCAGATCTTGCCACCTGGCAATAATCTTGACTTGGAGATGTTACCACACAATATCATTACCTGTAGTTTGACCATTGACTGGTCAACAAAAGAGCCACATCATACAATTTCTATTTATGAAAACTAAACATTTCTGCTATATAGAAAATACTCAAGTCTATTCCTTTTATTCCAATAAAAGACTATCATCCAACAATTAAACTGTCATAGAATACTAAACAATAGAGTTCGTCATCCTCTCTTTAATAAAAACATAA
>LTAE01004315.1:12668-32959 GCA_001647135.1 Pontederia paniculata | reverse complement strand
GCCGGAGAAGCTTCAATCGAGTCGGGAGAAAGTTCGGAGACGTTCGTCGGTCGGTAACGAAACAGTATAGGCTGTCAATTTTGATCTCAGATCCGCGGATTGCAAACGGCGTCGGGGGTGGCTATTACCAGGGGAGTCGTCAATTCGACGATTTCGACGCGCTCGATGGTTGCAGATGACTTGGACGGCACCGGAGAGACAGTAGAGAGCGAAAGGAGAAGTCCGAAAGAGCGGAAGCAAAGCGAGCCGTCGTGTGCGCCGAAAAAATGGAAGTTGCAGATCGTCGGTGCTCTGATACCAGTGAAGGGGGGAGAGTAGGAATTCGGATCACCGATGGGGACTCCCGGGATGCGCCCTCTATCCATATATAGCCGCCGTGCCCGCACTCGTCCGTCCCTCAAAGGCGGCGTTTCGCGTCAACGGATTTCGGCGGTTCCGGCGCCCCTACAGGCGCGTCTCCTCGCCGACGCCGACGGACGCGACTTTGGTGACCACTGCAGGTCACTACAACAGAATATATGTGACAATGTATGTGGCTATTGAGTTTGTGTAATTTCTTGTTCTAACTTCTTGTATATGAGCTATATATACACGTCAAAGAGATAATAAGATTGTTTTATTGAAAAAATGCGAAGATATTTTTTTAACTTATCATAATGAGTTATAGTGACGAGGAGGTTTTTATTGCATCTCCATTTGGTATTGGTGTGTCCTTTAGTCTTTCGCACTTAATATGTCATTTAATCTTCAGCAAATGTGATGTTGGAGACTAAGTGAAAAGAGGAGATAAAAAATAAAAAAGTTCAAAAAAAAAAAAAGATAAGCTGAATGCTGAAAGAAGAGAACATACTCAAATTGATGAAGTGCCCAATTTTTAATTATATATCTCCAGTCCTTTAATTTTCATATTTTTTTTATGTTGGAGGCTAAGCAAAGAGGGGAGATAAAAAAATAAGAATATTCAAAAAATTTAAAAAAAAGATAGGCTGAATGCAGAAAGGAGAGAGCATCCTCAAATTGGTGAACTATCCAGCTTTTAGTTATATATAGATTCACCGAAGAAATATGCCGGATGTAGACTATCAACTCACTATCATTTGAAGTAAGCAGATAATAATTCTGTTTATATACATTTGAAGTTGAAAATTAGCCTAACAATCTTTTGGAGATAAAACAATAATTACACCAATTCAATATGTATATTTTTTTATATGTTACCATATAACCTATTGAATCGACCACAAAGTACTAAGAGGAATGATAACGGGAAAAATAGAAAAAAGATAAAATGGAGAAGTTTTGGAGACAATGGAGGTTGGAATGATAAAAGGAATCAAAATGGGACGACACCATTGAGTGTATAATTCAATGATAAAAAGAAATATTTCATAGAGCCATACGAATATTTTACATCCCAATTTGCCCGCCGATTCTAAAATATCCCTAAGAAGCGAATTTTGATTACAAATGGAGGCTTTACAAAGACTTAACAGGTTAACAGAAACAAAAAGAAGGATAACCTGTGCAACTGGAGACTGCTCGCCTTTGAGCATGTTTTACCACTCAGCGCCAAGCCTCTTTTCTACCTACTCCCTGTTTCAAAATACCATGATATTGTCACCTTTGAGGGGGTTCTGAGGCTTGATTGTTAGCCAAGGCAGAACTGGACGAGATAGGCAGCAGAGCCCCATTATCCTGAGGCGGTGCTGTTCCCCATTTCGGATCAGCATCGGAGGGTTCGACCACGTGAACTGCACCGTCACTCATTCCTAGCGCTATCTGGTTGGCCTCTGATGGGTGAGCAGCGATAACCATAGGATAAGACACTCCGGGACTGGACAGGGAGGGAAAAATCATCAATGTTAACTTTGTTGCTTCTGAGTGGTAACAAAAATTTGAAAAGAAATTGTGGAAGTGGAAGGTTGAGGTTCAGGAAGGAAGCATGTCTTTTCAAAATTATGTCCTTATTCACAAAGCACCAGCTATAGAAAATATCATGAAATAGAAAGAACATGCTATCACAAGAGTTCCATCTAGGAATTTACTTGCAGGATTAGTCAATGGATTAGTATTGACTAATATATTCGACCAGCATTAACAGCCACCTTCCAATAGATATCTCTATTGTACATTAAGCTGTTGAAACTTATTGAATGATAGTCCAATCTACAAATATGAATAAGATCTGATGCAAACTAATTTGGTGTTCATATTAGGCCTTAGTTGCATCCTCACTAGTCACCTAAATCATAAAATCATTTAACTTTGTTCATCTTTTTTAGTAGTTTATCTTTATTTCATAGAGGCATACCTAGAGATGGATGGAGATATGTAAGCAGTAGGTGCAATTCGGCAACGAAGCCTCAGGCTGTCTGCTTCAAAAACTCCAATAGCACCATCACAAAAGCCAGCATATACCAACAGCCCATCACACGAGTATATTGCACTTGAAATTGGTGCTGGGAGTGCATCTCTAGGGTACCACTGCGTCGAAGATGCAAAAAGAAAGTTCAGATGCAACAGAATGCCAGAGTATTAGTAAATTTCAATAACATTGTCAAATGAGATTGATCCCTCAATCAAACTCTGACCAAATCAAGTACAAATATCAAGCACAAATCAGGAAGAATATCTTAGGCTTGCTTGAGTTAAGGATATAGGATGGTAAACAAGAAAAATGGAAGACAAAAATTCTTTGTTTGAGGATAATTAAGAAAAAGAAATAAATTGCCCTTAATTTCCCTCAAAACAATTTAAAACATTTCAAACCAAGGGAAAAAGAGTTTCTTATTCCATTCCTTTCCTTCCCCTCCATTACAGTCTCATCTTGTGAGTTTATTTCTCTAGCTCTTCCCAAGCTCTAGTTACAAGTGGTTATTTGAGATCAAATAACATGGTGACTTTTGTTTCCTTGGGAAGAGCTAGAGAAATAAACTCAAAAGATGCACAACAAGTTCAGTTAAAGCTTGGTGTTTTCTTAATGACAAGTTTTTTACTGTTACAGCTTCAAGTTTGCAGGTTTACCTCACCTTTATCGTCAAACATAAAAGGATTCTAGACAACAGAATAGTATGTCCAATATGCCCAAAAATTTAAAAAAAAAAGAGTGAATAGTGAGAGCAATTCTATGACCTAACATAAGAATTTTTCCCACACAATAAATTTTTTGCAATATATAGAATATTCAAAGTTCAAGAGCTAACCGAGCGCAAACACTCAAGCTTGCTGTCATAGACTGCCAGTTGGCTCTCATGGACAACCAGCAGATGTGTCTGATCATTGTGAAACTGAACTCTGGTATCCCCAGTTAAAGGAGGTGCACGATTAGCTGGTGCTTGGATAGGTCTCGATTTTTTCTTGTCCCAACCATCAATGCTCCACATGCACAACTGCAACATCCACCAAATTTATTATGACAGTTAACAAGAATGGAAATTATTACACCAAACACTAGTATGCTTCACTTAAGTGTTAATATATCATAGGGCATCATGGAGACATACTGTATCCCAGTTCCAGATTTTATATAGTACTTTGTAAACATTGAATCAATTAAGTTAAAGGTGACAATAAAGTCACTTTACAAGTTTGATTAGAAGAAAGAGTTAACTTGTGGCTCAGTTCAACATACACAGAAAACACAAAATAAAAAAAGATGACATTTTCCGTTAAACGTTACAAAATGATGAAACAGAGTTGTGAGGGTGAAGATTTAATTGAATCCTATAGTCCATCTCTTATTCAAAAAGAAAACTGGTATAAAGAGGACAGTGGACGAAAAACACCATCAAACAAGATGAAAAATGAAGTTAAATGACAAACATGTTTTAAATCATCTCTAGTTATGAGAACACCAATTCACAATCTTAGTTGTGACAATGAATATTTAATTGAATCCTGCAGTACATCTCTTAATTAAAAAAACTGGTATAAAAGGGACAGTAGATAACAGATGCCAGCAAACAAGATGAAAAATGAAGGTAAAAGACAAACATGTTAAAAATTATCTCTAGTTATGAGAAAACACGTTAATAATCATCTCTAGTTATGAGAACACAAGTGACAATCTTAATTGTGACAATGAAGATCTAATTGAATCCCCCAGTCTCTCTCTTTTTTTTTTTCATAAGTAGTCCATCTCTTATTTTAAAGGAAAACTAGTATAAAAAGGACAGACGGATGAAAGACACCATCAAACAAGATGAAAATGAAGGTAAAAGACAAACTTGTTAAGAATCATCTCTAGTTACGAGAACAGCAATTGACAATCTTAGTTCAATGATCGACCTTCAACAAGCATGAACTTTTCAATCCAACGGTATGAAAAATCTGTGTTCATTGGTCTACTCACCTGAGCATCCGCACCTGAAGAAACAAGCACATTCAGTGACTGTGAAAATGCAAGGCCAGTAATTTTTTTCTGATGACCCTTAAGCTTGGTTTTAACCTGCAACAACAAATGAAGTATTACAAATAATTATGAAGAAAATACTTAAAGATGACAATTCATGAGCAAAAGACCCGATGGAGCTTTTTCCATCTTATTTTCTTCTCCAATAATGATAATCATAATAACAAAAAATATAATCTTGAAAATTCCTTGCATGCAACCAACATCTATTCCTAGCTTCATGATTTCTATTTCCAGTACATGCTAATGTACCTTCTAGATCCATGTGAAATGGGTACTAGGAGCAGGAATCATAAAGCTAGGAAGAGAACTAGATGTTTGTGACGGCCACCCATTGTCGAGGTACAAAAGGATGCATGTAATTGAACTAGTTAAGGAGCTTACAAAAGAAAACTACTGACCTCATCAACTCGTACATTATATATCTGAATACTTGAGTCTTCCATTCCAATGGCAATTATATTGTTGTCTTGAGGATGAAATGCCAAAAATGTCGCAGCAGGCGGAGGAGGCATGAATGTTGTCATAACCTGCAAAAAGGTTATATTTAGTTTCAAAGAGACAGAAAGAGCTAAAGACGCTTTTGTTCATGAAGTATAATAGTTGCAATGAGCATCAGGAGAATACTTGAGCATCAAAGAAATGAATCTACCTTGAACGTCATCATGTTAAATAGAGAAACTTTTCCACCAGATGCAGACATAACATATGAGTCATTTTTTGACAAAGCAATACAAGCAGTCGCTTCTTCTGGATTATTGTCACCTGTTTCATTTGTCATAAGAATACCATTTGACGGCTGCCACAGCTGAGGAGCAACAGTTGCGGTTGACTGAAAATCCAACAGGAGGGCTCTTAGGAAATTGTATAGCAAATCCGTAACAAAATTTGTTTAATATCTAGCGATTGTTGTTCTAACCTTGCCAGATGGATTTCTTTCATTGCGTGACCATTTCCACAGCTTATGAATGGCATTGGACCCAAGAGCCAATAGTGCAAGGCCAGAGTTTGTGTATAATAACCGTACAACCTGTAAATCAAAAGAACATGAGCCAAGGATCAATGTAAGTTCCAAAGGAGTTGGGAAAAGAAGGAACCAATAGTGAAAATATAAGGGAACATCCAACATAACCACAATAAAATGGACAATGGAAAGAATCATATACAGATATAATAATACAAAAATGTTGATCTATGTTATATTAGTATAGCTATATAGGATGCCTGCATCCTGAATAATGAATAAAAGGAACAGAATGCAAATGTCTCGGAATATTCACATAAACAATAAAACGACATGCTTATATTAGCCAATCACACCGCATGGAAGATGAGTCTCATTTTATTGTACAAAAATTGTATGAGCAAGGGATAAAAGCAGCGTGCATTTATTCCTCTTACGCATCAGTTTTGAAGCATTTCTTCCTTTAAATCAGTTCCATAATTCTTTGAATTAGTATCATAATTGAAAAACAACATACCTTGCTTGATGATGACATAGAATCTGGTAATCGTAAGGCTTTCAGATGAGCAGAGTCGATAATGTCAGCTAGTTTCCATGTTTTTATCTTTTCAGTCTCTTCTGAAATTCTCGGTTTAATATCTGCTGTTCTGTTATCTATGGCAGCCTGCGGTCCCATTAAATGGGGGAATGGTGTTAAACTTAATCAAAGTTATCTCGCATACCAAAAGAGTGAGTAAGCTCACCAAGCCGCTCATTGACACTGGAGGTAAGATCCGATCAGGCCTCTCAGGATTAGCTGCTATGGGGCTTGCAAGGTTAGGAGCTCCTAGTGCATTAACAATTGGAGGCTGCAAAATGACGGCAGTAAACATTATCATGATTGACCTTGAAAACATTCAACTCTAATCTATAATCATAAAAAATATTATAACATGGTAGCTGAATTTTCCCAATGTTACAATCAATATGCATAAATGCAAAAGAAGTATTATCAGGTGAATTCTTTTGAATTTCGTGTTGGGGTTAATTTCATCATCAAACATAAATTCTCTTTTATTGCAAAATGAAATTGAGCTAAAACCATTTGCTCATCTGGAATTGTCACATAAAGTACTCACTTGATATTCAAATCACAAGGTGCTATCCGAACGGTTATTTTACATCAAACAAATTATCATTATCAGAATATAATCATATTAAGAAAGCAATCAACAAACTTATTTCTGGTGTCTGCTACTTATCAAGTATCATCAGTCAGTGATGGATTTTCCAAGGTAGATTAGAGTCAACAATAAAATTTTTGGTAACCGTTATTTACATCAAATTTATTTCTGAGTCTGCCTTATTGAAGGCAGCTACTTCTATTGGAAGATAAGATCCATCAAGTGTACCTTTACATTGACACTAATTTGTTGTGAAGTGCCTCGAGACCCTTCAAAAGCCCTGCTCTCAAGCATCCTTATTAACCGTTGACCATCAGTATTAGCTAAAATTTTAATCCCATTATCACTTGTTGTGACTGCAAGCAATGAGCCCTCTCGATTAAATCTCAGGCGAGGACTTGCCTACAACAAAGAAATAAAAGTGTATTGCTAAGTTAAAGTGATCCATTGCAACAAATCTTAAAGAAAATTTTAAGCTAGCTACTCACAGGAAGTCCACCATCTGCATCAGTGGTTGTCAGTATATTAATATTGTCCATATCCCAAAACTTGATCATGAATTCATCTCCAGCAGCCAAAAAACGGTTTCTGGTTGTATCAAATTGAACAACTCCTAGAGAGCGTTTCCTAAACCCAGAATATGTCCTTTTTATGGCTCCCTCAGTCTCATTCCACTCAACCAGATGTGAATCACCTTCTTTACTGGTTCCACAAGAGAAAAGCCTGCAAATCATTAAAAAATTGAAATCATGGTTGAGCTGAAAAAAGGCAAATGTTGAAACTCTGCAAATTTGTAAGACTAATTAAGTTCTCAGAATAAATACATATCAAGAGCTGACTATCAAAACAATTTAAAATACTAATAATATGTTATAGACATTATACCTTGTTCCATCAGCACTGTAAGACATTGTTGTACACCACTGACCAGGAGCATCATAATCAACTCTAGATCCTAAGCAATCATATAGCCAGGCTTTAATCTTCCCATCAACAGCAGTAGAGAAAATAAACTGCACAGGACCAGAACGAAAACTCAGAGGATCAGCAAAATTGGATAAATGTTTTCTTTTGTGATGGTATTTTCACACAACATGAAAAGATGAAAGCTTTCGCAAGACTTATTTGGATGTGCAAAACTAACCTGGATTGATTCTTTATAATGAGGACAAACAGCATACACAGGAGCTTCATGACCCTCAAACATATACTGTTTTTGTCCTGTTGTTGCATCCCATACCTTCCATTCATATAATAGAACTTGTCAATATCTTTTTGAGAGGAAGCAGTTGTCAATATATTTCCTCTTTCATATCTGCTTGAAATAAGTTTGGCTAGTGCTCACCTTAATTGTCTTGTCATCGCCACATGTGATTATTGATAAACTCTTATTGGGATGTGAAAATGCAATGTCATTAACCCCACCAGCATGAGCATCAATCTGTGCAATAAGAACCAGTCAAACTACATCAGATAAGCTAAAGACAAGTTCAATCTTACCTCCAATTGCTGTCTCAGTTCTCCATTCAAGCTAAAAGCATAGGTCTGTACAAGATGCTTTGAAAAAGCAACACCTGCAAGAAACACAAGGCAGTGAAAATTTGACTTAGTAATTAGAATGCCACAAAACAAAAGGTGAAGCTGAGTATAGCTACATGAATAGGGCATAAGGTCAATTTGGTGTAAACTAACCAAGAATAGATCCATCAGGACTCCATAAGCATCGATTGACAGATATTGTAGCATCTTTCATGAGAGCTCCCTGCAAATTAGAAGGTTTTAATATGAAACAAAGCAACTGAGTCCAAATTATAGTTTTAGACAATTTAACTTCAAATAAGAGAATACCTGGAGGGGCGTACTGCAAGATGATATGTCCCAAACCTTGAATTGCTTATGTGCTATCTTTTCCCTAGAGCCAACTTCCCAAATTCCAATATCACCAACATTTGTTCCAACTGTGATCCAAAATGGAGATGACAACAGTTAACGAAATTAAGAAATATTATGAGCAAGGTTACAAATTGATGAGTGAACATCCATAGAAATTACCTAGAAGAACTGTCTGGTGCATTGGGTGGAAATCCAAGCTCATTACATTAGAACCTTGATTAATAGTCCTAACAACAGTTTTGGGAATGTCATCTTGGGAGTAAATGTTGGGTGGATGAGCCGGACCAGAGAAGGATACCTATGGAGAAAATTAAAATTGTTGTTACATACCATTACCATTCAGTTAAATTCGTGCAAACAGAAAAGTGTGCCAACTGCAATTCATAATACTGAATAAACACTCCCATTGTACCTCGTCTGATTGACCAGTTCGTATTCTCTTCATCAGGTGCTCAGAATCTGCAGTTTGATAATCCATACCAGTAGCACTTGTAGGAGTCCTCGGATGCTTTAGGAACGCAGCTGAGCAAGTATAATGAAGGTTTGCATCAGGCATAAATATCAGAAAAAAGATCCATATATTCCAATGAGGCACACCTGTATTCAGAGGCTGCACCAAACCTGGAGGACCTTGTGCTACAGCAGCATGTGGTAGTGACGAGTTAGCATTTGTCATCCATCCGGCAATAGCACTTGCAGGTGGCGATACAACAGGCTGGAATGGCTGAACTTATGAAAAAAGTAGTCAAGAAATATGACGACTCCAAAGAAACAAGTCAAATGGTTATACTGTTACTTACACTATGAGCACCCATTGGTGGAAAAGCCCCGGACTTGGGAATAGGACCAACGAGTGGGCCATTTGAAGGAGTAGGTGCTCGTGCCCCATTAGCAGGAGCAGTGCAGGAATGATCAGTAAATAGAGTTTTAATATCAGGGTTGGGACGAGGATTCTTGCAAAGCTGATGCTGCCAGTTAAGGCTAAGAGGAAAGTGTATATCAGTGTACCATCCAACTACCAATATTGACTGCAGAATGAAGAGCTACATATACCTCTAGAAAAAAACTACAATAGGTACAACACAAAAGATATGAGGTATTACATGGCTAACATATAGAAAAATATATAATGTGATTGACTAATCATTTCGAGAACCCTTTTGCAGTAAGCATGCGTGTGCAACAGTCGGATAGAATATAATCGTGTTAATCGATAAACCGTTGTTCAAATAATCAAACCAATGAATGGGTCATGATTACAGGAACAGAAAACTTTTGAACAAATCAAGAAACACGAAAAGTACAAAGGGCTATTGCAGATCAAATACCAAATGATCAAAGCTTAACCTAAAACAATCATTGTGCAAAGTGAGCAAACAAATTTAGGTACCGGAAAGTGTACTGTTACAAAGGAGAGGAGAAAATTGCCAAGAAATTTATACCTCTGGTTGATTAATGTTCGCAACCGAGAAGCCTTAAAAGGTGGAAAAGCAAGCTTATCACGAAATAAAGGGTTAGCTTCAATGAGTTTCTTAAGTTCCATAAGCATTATATTTCGTGCTGATTTTGTATCCCCGTATTTAGAAAGTTGCTCATTCTGCCTGCACAGATTTGGAAGGAAGTGTGATAATCTATTAGCACAGATGATACAATCTATAAATATTAGATTAGAGAAATCAAAAGGACAGCACCTGAAATTTTCCAAGGTAAGCAACTGAGTGATCTCCTTGAAGAGTTCCTCATTGAAAGAAGCAAATACTTTGAGATCCTTCACAAGTATTTCTACAGCTTTCGCCCTGTCATGCCTGCAAAAGTTTAACAATGCTTAGGGAAGTGGCTGCGTAAAAAGCATGATGCAGGAACCAAGGTGAAAAGCAAACCAAAGTCTCACCTATCAAGTGCTTCCAGGTACTTCTGCTTCCTAATCTCAAAAAAAATTTTCATGGAATACCGGTTATCTTCAACCTTGGTGAAACCACCAAGATACCGTTCCACCTCATCCCACTCCCCTGCCTGAACTTGGTCTTCGAAATACTTCATATTGAAGTAAAATCCGGACTCCTGTTCTAACCTATAACACGACCAGAATAGCTTAAGCGATCCCGACGTTAAAATGCCAGAGTTTTGTAATAATGGCAGCTGAACAGAAAGAATAAATAAGTCGAATGGCGTACTTGTGAACAGTTTCCTTGAACTTCTCCTCGTCCAGAAACTGGAGTATCAGGAAAACCAGTTCCCTGCTCAAAGACGACATGGTTCCCGGAACCCCTAAACGCTCCAGCGCAAAGATCTTAAGTTCAAAAGGGCAAACGACGCGACCTGACTACGAAAGATCCGGACTTTATCCCTTCCCACGAAAGTAGCAACTTCCTTTTCCACCTTTGCTTCTTCTTCACTCCACTCTCCACTTCGACACCTCAATTCCAAGCACTTCCGAGCAGAAACCGGAGCTCGAAGACTGCCGACTAGCAAGCTTTAAAAGTCTTCCGAGGAGCATAAAAAAAGACGACCCGCCTTTACCAACTCCTCCAAGCCTCCGACGCCTCAAGGACTTCGAAGATCTAAGCCAGGAACCAGAAAACCATATCTCCAAAACCAAACACCAACGACAAAGACACCCTCCACGTCCCTCGCTCAAGCCCTACAAAACGCCAGCAAAAGCCAAACCAATCATAAAAATAAAAAAAAATAAAAAGCTAAAAATCCCACCTTTACCCTCCTCAAAAGAACCACCATAAATGGAGAAAATCCATACCTGAGCGCACCACCAAAGCCGGGAAAAAAGTTGCCGCCGGCGGCCGAACGCCGATCTGGGCCGATACCGAGCTCCGCCTCACCAAATCCCACGAATCGCACCTCGATCCGCAGCTCAGCTCGTCGGGAGAAACAGCCGGAGGGGTTGAAGAACAAGAAGAAGAGAAACCTCTACCCGGAACCGGATCGCTTCGTCACCACAAGAGATCCAAAGGCCTCCTCCGAGCTCCAAAATCTCTAGGGTTTTCCGCCACCACCACTCCTCTTCCTCCTCCTCCCTCTCTCGCGTATCTCTCAATTCTCTTCTCCTCCAGCCGCCGTGTTCGCTTCTCGTCTCATCTCACTATCTCACTCTTCCCCTTTTATAGCTGCAGCCCGCTCCCTACGCTCACCGCCCTTTTATACATACTGCGGAAACCCTGGGCGATAACTCCGCCCCACTTTGTCCGAACAGCCCCTGCCCTCTTCCTAATTTACCCTCTTGCCACCCTCCCTCGTCCCTCTCGTGCCAGCCATTAACTCCAGGGGCAATTCGGTAAACGACTCGTCCGATCGCCAGGGGTATTCCCGGAATGGTAACTAAGGTGTCGGTTTCGAGGACGGTAGGGGCACAAGCGTCATTTGAACCCCCTCTGCTGCTCTTTAAAGGCATCTCCCGAGGGCATTATCGTCATTGCACACCGGCTCGTCTCAGCGCGCCACGTCATTCCTTCCTCGTACTCTTCTTAAATGTTCCCGTCTCCCGATTCTTAAAGCACGACGAAGGAAAAAAAAAAGCAATTATTTTAAATCGTACCCCCTTTTCTTCCTATTTATTACCGTTGAGCGACTTTAAAGTGCAGGGCGTAATGACTGAAAGGACCCCCGCTACAAATTTATTACCAATTATTGTACAATTTTCCACCTCTCTTTTTTTAACTTTTTTGTGGTTAACTGGAGGAGGAGTTCAATAAGCTGTCGCTTTTTCCCCGCTGTGTGAGTGCGTGGTAGCTGTCGATGGCCCTCTTGCACGTCCCACGTATCAAATAGCTTATCAGAAAGCATTGATAAGTAGTTCCACTTATCAGACACAAGTGGATGTCCTATTTATTTTTATTGTTGTTTTAAAAAGAAAAAAAGATGTGTAGTAAAAAAGTCGTACGGCGGTGGAGCAGTGGGAACGGAAGCTGTCGCGACCAGTCTTGTGAGGACGCGTGTCAGTCTTTTTAAGTACTGGTCACGTGATCTTGCCAGGTCGCACGTGCTACGGATTCCACCCTTTGCTCGTACCCACGCACCTTTTTTATTTTCTTTTTTTTTTCCTATTTTTACTGTTATTATTAATATTTTGCCTTTTCCGGGGAGAAGGTTTGTGCCTGCCATTAATGACGAATGAGTCCTTTTACCTTTTTTGGCCGAGAAAGAGGTGGCAGAGCAACGGCATTAATGACACTTCATGAGGGTAAAATCGTCCGAACATGTGTTGAAAGAACAGTTATTCGAAATATGTCAAAGATCTTGATTTAGATATTATGATAATTTTAAAAATCTTAATCAATATCAAGATCTTATAAATAATTTTTTAATAAAATATTAATTTATATCTTATGATTTTATCTAATTCTATATAATTTTAAATAAATAATTTAATTATTTAAAAAAGTATTTTTATAATTTTTATTATAATAATTAATATAGATGGAGTTTAATATATTTTATAAATTTATCAAATTATGAGTAACCGAAATTTAATTCAAATTAATATATATATATATATATATATATATTTATATTAAATATATTATTTTATTAATTCGTAGGATTTTATAATTTTTAATTTAAATGTAATTTTTTATCTCGACAATTTTGATTTAGAAGCAAATATACTTCTAATTACTTACCAATCAATAACTCCCAAAGTTAAAAATACGACAGCTAATAATTTTAATATTAATAAATACATAAATGGAAGGAGAAAAATGAGTCTTAGGATTAAGTGGAGTAAATTGGAAGAAGAACAAGCCGAAGTTTAAAAATGCCTTCTAATAATATAACTATTCAACTTTTTTTTGTTAATGGATGATTTAGATAATAAGTATTTTCTATTTTAGAATTATTATATTTTATTCTCGCATGTGATATCCAATACATATAATAATTGTCACTCTTCAAGGTACAAAGTTATTTTAGGGGACCAATTTTTAAAATATGTGTGGATATATACCGTGTTTGTGCGTGCAAAATGGTCCCTAAAGCTGATAAAATTTGTGCGTAATATTTAGATCTTTTGTCTACATGAAGACGGTACAAAGGCCGCACCTTAACTTGTACCTAGTAATGTGCAATAGGTATCATGCTTTTTTTTTACTTGGTTTCCTTCGCATTCCGGAATGGAGTTAATGGAGAGAGATGATTTTTAATTATTCTATATTTCTAAATAAAAATCAATTTGATGTTAAGCATTATAAGCTTATTTATTGGAAAAGAATAAGAACCTATCTTTTCCATATATTTTAACACAAAATATTAATTGCATCAAGAGACATACCTATTTTTATAAGATCAATTATTTGGATAATTTTGAACGACAAAAAGTAGTATAACCTAATATATGTAAGAGGGTTATGTACTTTAGTATAAATTATTAATAATTTATGGTCAAATATTTATTATATATTTTTTATATAGCCAAATATTTGAACCCAATTGTATCACATATTTTACTATTAATAAATAGAATGCAATTAAATGTTATATTTTAAATATATAATTTTTAGAGGTGTCTTAATTTTTTTTGTTGCACCCTTTCGAATATCTAATTAATCAAATATTAATAACTTGTAGCTCAATTACTAACATTGAATTCAATTGTGTTATATACGGGTGAAGCCGGTAGCTACGTGTGTACTTTTAGTTGGTAGCCAACTTAAAACTTTTAAATGGGTAAATAGTAACGTTTTTTAAAACAAAATATTATTGTATTGCTATTAGAGATAATCGAGATATACCATTACGTTTTTGTTTTTCGCATTTTATTGGCAAAAATATTTTTTTATAAAAAAAAAGTTCTTTCGTCAAACACAAAAACAAACTTTATCATTGATAAAAAAAGATTATATACAATATTGGAGAAAATATTTTTCACCTTGAAAAAGGAAAATAATATTTTCCCCTCAAAACATAGTATTTAAAAAATATGTAATAATTCGTCCTGTTTTAAAGTGAAAGAGATGCATGCCGGCTAAGATTTATCATAAAGTATATGATCGAGACTATTAAAAACTTTGCGTGTTGAGCACACAGTTCATCTACAAAACGTAATAGCTACGTGCATAATAAAATCTTGTACACATATAATGATGTGCAATATATACATTGTTTTTTTTCCTCTAACGTGAAAAGGACACTAAAAATTGACGAATATCCTCGAGTACATTTTAATCGATGCAAGCTATACGTTAATTTGCTGAATAAATTAAACTATTATATAGGAATTATTATCAACAATCAAGAATTGGCATCCATAAGTCGCCTATATATATATCCAATTAGAGTAATTACAATATAATTAATGAGATTATGATAAAGGTGATTATTCTACAAATATTATGTACATTCATGCATGTTTAATTGCTTGATTTTAATTAGTTAATTCATTAATGTCAGCATCTCTCACATCACATGTATATTTATACATTTATAGTATATTATTATTATATTAATGACCCCATGATGTGCGTTGTAACTTTCTAAGTCAGTTGATGGGGAGTGAAGTTGGTCCCAAGGCAAAACCTGCAACCACCACCTTCTTCTTCCCCCTTCCTAAACAAGTCCATGTACAGTCCCAAAACAAAACCCTAAACAACCAACTATACATTGTTGACATATCAATGTGGCCCCCATAATAACCAAGTTGGTTGACACACCTGGTTAGCAGGGGTGTGTCCCGGGTTGAGGGACCGGAGCTAGTAGTCCCGAGTTCGAGCCCCGGAGTCACCAATTTGGCCAGAGGAATACCTTTCCTGCTCTTCAGCCTCGACTCCGGATTAGTCAGGTGCTAGTAGCCCTGGATACCGGAGGCCCCAAGTGGGTATCCAAAAAAAAAAAAAAAATGTGGCCCCCATAATACCAAACATTTGATCATTAATAATTAATGGTCAAGATCCAATATATTCATATCCTGATTAACCACTGACACCCATGCACAACTCTCTCTCTCTCTCTCTCTCTCTCTCTCTCTCATAATTATATATACTAAATATATTGAGGATACTCATTTACACTGACATCTCCACCAAATTGATAGACCATGACTCAAAACGAATGTGGATGAAACATGTATGGATTTATTTTAATAGTATCCATAAGTTAAGATTGTAGTGTTAAAATATAAATCCAGCAATTCAAAGCCTAAACTAGTATTATTTTTCTTTTTGTATTACAAGATTGGTTAATAAACTTCAAAACACATAAATAATAGGAAATATTAAATAAATTGGGACGGTTGTTTATTAAATGATTTTTTTTAGATTCAAGCATGAGTCTTTCTTTAATAGGCTTATAGTAATTGAACCAATAATTTGCTAATGAAAAGTAAAAAAACTAAAAAAATGGGATAACGTTAAGCCGTTGATAATTTTGTGTTACTTTTGAAATGTGAGAGATTTTTTTTTCTTTTTGCCAATTGAACTAATCATTTGCCCATGAAAAAAAATGGAATAATAATAATAATAATAATAATAATAATAATAATAATAATAATAATAATAGTCCGTACTCTTGTTTTTCTATTTACTTTTACTATTTTTGAATGGTTGGTGACCCCTTTACATACCCATTACAGAGGCATAAATGTCTCGACAGTACACGTGGACATCAGGCTTTGGTTCCCTTTTTTTCCATAGAAGCATGCAATATCCAATGCTTATATTATATTATATTATATTATATTACTCTCCCGTTATTGATTAATTACTTATTTTATAAATGTTGACCACGTTCTCAAATTAGTTAAATAGAAACGCAAAGGACGGACTCTGACGTCGATCACAATAATACATTATACATTATATATTATAAACATGTTCATGTCCTTTTATAGTAGTAAATGGTTATATCATTATGCATGCATAAATAATAAAAGACTTTCCTAAACAAAACTAAAATAAATTAAAAGGAGGTAAATAAAAAACATTGTGCGTTGCTCATTTTGAATCCTTAGATTCAAGATATGTAATTAAAAACATAATAAAAAGATATAATTTTAAATAAATTAATTATTTAGTTGTATATTTTAAATTTAACTATCTGATTCATGTCCTCTTACTTAAAAGCACATTCATTAAGTTTTAAATATAAAACATGTAAATTTAAGTTTCAAAGTCCTCTTTTAAAAGATAAATAGAATCTCGAATTTTAATTAGCAAAAGTAACCAATGTAATTAAAAATTTTAGATGACATGTAAGAAAGCAAAAGTATGATCATTTTCAAGGAGAGGAGGGCATAAGACGTAAATAGCAGGAAACGCGAGGGGCAGGAAACGGGAGGGACAAGTACTGAGAGGGAATCGAATCGCTGCGACGTCAGAGCACGGACTTTGACAGGACTGACGAAACTACCCCTACTTTCCTTTTTCCTTAAATATTTTTACTATAATAATAATAATAATAATAATAATAATAATAATAATAATATGGTATATTTTGCTAATTATTATGGCATATATTTTTTTCTCTTTTTGGCTCCGGAGAGGGAGATGGAGGGGGGGGGGAACCAAAATGTCGTGTCGCGCGCGAGTGGAGAGAAATTGTACCTAAATTATTATTATTATTTTATTAATATTGAGATCTCGCGAAACGATATATACGTAGTGGTCTTCGCGTGGGAATGGAAGGAGATATCGGGAGATGTCACCCAACCACGAGATGGTGTGATAGGAAGAGGAGGAGGAGGGTGTCTCTATCACATGAAGCGTGTGGGACTGTTGTGGGGCCCGCCGGACACCACGTCCATTTTCTTGGCTTCTGCTTCTTCTTTTCCTCCTCATAATCTTTTTCGTTTCGTACAAAATGTTATCCCAAATTATTCTTATTATTATTATTATTATTATTATTATTATTATTATTATTATTATTATTATTATTATTGTAGATCTTAGAAATATCCTACACAATCTAATTTTCTCTTAGAATTGATGAAAAATAATTACTTTCGATTCGTAAAATCATTTTTTTTTCACATCGTACAAGTGAACCCAAAAATTAAGGTCCTGAGTTAATTTATTATTAATATTTTTACGTTTAGATTTGTTGTCTACGTAAGAAATTAATTTAAAATAATTATTAACTAAAATAATGAGCGCGTTTGTGCCTCGTGTTAACACGAGACTGAAGATTTAATAGTCCGAGTTCGAACTCCGAATTTATCATTGACTAAAATTTATTTTGTCGCTTTCGTTCGAACATCGAATTAGTCAAGTACTAATAATTTTAATACTAATTAAGAAAATAAAATTCTTAATTATTATTTGATAATTTAAAATTGAATAAATTTGCAACAAAGATTCAATGAAGTTGCGGTACGATGCACCATATTACCTACTTTGTTAATAATAAAATATAAATTTATAATAAATAAAAAAATATAAAAAAAGAAATTTACTATTAATCGATTTAATATCGTATAACTGAAAAAATACGTAATATAATATAGTGCTTCTCATTTGAGTAGAAAACATCTTCATTAATTATATTCGTAAAAAGTGTATTTAATTAAATAAACAGGTGATTAGTGAAAAAGAAACGTGCAAATCGTGGGAGTGAATTGATTTGTCGATTTTTGATTGAACAAGATTTGAAAGCTATCTAATGTCATTCTCTCCTACATTTTTTAAAGATTATAATAATACAATTGCACTATATAAGCCATTATGAACTAATTATATATAACAGATATATCATCTTTAATTATGACGTACATAATACATATAAAAGTATAACTCGTCTTGGCCCCTTTTACATATTATGTTGATAGACATTTAGTCATGAATTTTTGAAATAATAGGCTTTGCTAAAAGTGAGGTAGCGGAGTGATTTTATAATTAAAAAATTGATATATGAATTTTGAACTTTTTTTAATACGAAAGACCACTTTCTTTTAGAAGAAAAAAATTTATCAATGCGGTTGCATATTTTTTTAGTTGGTACCCCAATTCAAGATAATAAAATTATTGATTTAATATCTAGATTTAATTACATCAAAATAATATATTATTATAATCATAATTTTATATTCAACCATGTCAGATTGGTTTAGATTATTAGAACTATATAGCTACTAAAATACTGAAATCCAACTTAATAACTTTGAAGATAATAATAGTACTCAGGACACAAATAAAAAGTATTAAAAGTTAAAAATAATATTTAAAAAATAAGTGTGATAATTTAGCTATATATATAGTATTTGGTCCAAGTTGTGTTCCATCGATTTTGTTTATTAAGAATCCTAATTTAATCGATTGGTTTTGTTTTATAAAAACAATCCTAGTTTTTATTCAAGGGTCCAAAATTTCAATTATTTACGGTTTTTCTTATGTCCCTAAACTAAGGTTATTATTAGCTGTAAAATTTATCTTATTTTTTTTCGATATTACAGTTGATGAAGTCGCGACTATTATGAAAAATAAAATGAATTTTTCAATTGAAAGAAGATAGCAAAAAATGGAGTAAAAATGTTTTTCAAAATTATCTAGGAAAGAATTTTTACCTGATATTCGATCTTAGAATTACATATTGTAATTTTTTTTTCACATCCAAATATAATCATAATCTTCGAGAGAACGATATATTCCTATTAAATTATTTTAGCAGTATATAAGCGAACTAAATATTTTTATTTCTTGATATGTGCATGAGACTTTTATTTCTGGTTGGTGATAAAGCGACAAGTACTCATTAATCGCAAACTAAAAATTATATTAATTAAAAGTTATATATAACTAAAGCACCATATTGACCCTCGAAATTATATTTTATAATTTTTTTCCAGCATCCGTATAGTATTATAGTCTAAGTAAGCCATAAAATAAGTATTACTTTGACAATTCATGTTTTATATATTATAATAATGGGTTGCTGGTCTATACAATTACTTGCCATACTTTTTTTAGAAGAAAGACACTAAAATGTTTTTTCTTCTTCTTTGTAGCTTCAAATTCAACTAACAAAAACTTGTCCATGAGTTGGATCGCATATTTTATTAAAAATGATTATTATGAAATAATAGTCAAACATTATTAATTCCCAACTTTGTTATAGGTGAAAAGTATGTTTGATGTGGGGCTGAATCCTAACTAATTCTCGCACTTATGCCATGACTTTTTTTGGGAGGTACAGTTAAATGGAATATATTAATTAAAAAATGTTATAATTAATCACAATTACATCACTTGATGTGATACTCGAAAGAGAATTATCGTTACTGATGATTTTCCCACCTTCCACAATAATTTATTTTATATCCTCTTATTTATTAATTTAATTACTTTTTACTCTTATTTTTTTGTTTTATATCTGTGTTTTACTAATTAAGAGTAAGAACATGATTTAATAAATAAGAAAAACATAAATGACGCAAAATGTAATTATTTGAAGAGCTCTCACCTTTCTAAGATAACTAATATTTCCTTTTCAAAAAATTTTAAAATAAATGAAAAAGAAAAGTGGCCAAGATGGCGAGATGAAGATGACAGAGAACGTGGGTTCATTCTCTCTCCGTCTCTCTCTCTCTGTTACGAGACGATGGAAGAATAAATTAGTGAGGAGAGAGAATCATAGATAGTCGTGCATCATGGCTTGCTTGCTGAATGATTTGTTGTGGGGTTTGGAGGACGTCAACATCTGAAAAATGTGGACAGTGCAATTAATATACGTGTGTGTATGAGAGAGGAGAGAGGAGAGAGGAGAGAGAGAGAACTTTTTTGTCCGGGCTCTTTTATCGTAAACATTATATTATGAGAAAAATTATACGCTAACATATTTTGCATGACATGAAATTAACCAGAAGCGGTACTTTGTTGGTTCGACTACGTCGGTTTCGAATATATATATATATATATATATATAT
>LTAE01004315.1:0-10814 GCA_001647135.1 Pontederia paniculata | reverse complement strand
TATATATATATATATATATATATATATAATGATATATATAATTATGGCGTATAAATTACAATGAAGAAGATGGTAAATGAACAAAATGAAAGAAATATAAATAATACACTTTTTTATATATATAGGCAAAAGATGCAAGTATGAAATACATAAATATTGTATAATTCGCCAAAAGAAGAGAAAAAACAGTAAATAACTCAATATTGTAAAATCCGTTAATAAATTAATAATATATGCATATATGGGATGACTAGTTATTTTGTCACACTTTTTGGACAATTACTATTGTTGACTCGTGAATAGTGTCAGCAGACTCCATCAAAGTCTAGTAGAATATATTTATATTTTTTTCGATGAAAGTTTAAAATTTAGTCTGTAGAATTATTAATATATTAATTTGATGTTTGGGCTACGACGAAAATAATTTTTAATTAAAATAACGTCTAAAATTCAAATTTAAAATTATTTTTTTTATATATTTTAAAATATAACTTCGTCACTTTACATATTTACGTGTTAGGTCATAATATGCATATTATTTGACCCCTCCACACAAATTCATGGCGTGGAAGAATCAAATCACATTGCCGAATGAGTTTCTCCCCCCCTATTTATTTGGTGATGGTGAGTTGGCCAACTATCAATTTACATTTTTTCCCCTCCATCATCAGCTGTCAATCTTTCCTTTTCCAAATACAAGTAAACATCAGATCACATATTACTATTGTTTTTATTTTCATTTTCCTCCCCCTCTTCAATCTCACGAAAGTAAATTTGGATGATTGACATATTAAATGCCTTTATGTTTTTTTTCATCAATAGTAACTTAATTCGCCACCAATGAATTAATCAGCAGTAGTAGTTTTTCGTTTCAGAGGTCACGAATCACATTTCATAAAAATATATTAAATGTTGTTTTTTTAACTATTTGAAAATGATGGATGTCCGGAATTATACGTTCTTCGCGAAAATGACATATTAATTAGATTATTTTGTTCCAACTATTTAAAGGTGACGTGTTCTTGTTCATGCTTCACAAATAGGATAACTCATACAATAAATGTTATGGTCACCATTCGATATCAATTTGAAGTAAAGACAGAAAAAAAAAATCAAATTTGTGACGACATATAATATTTATAATGTGATTGAGAATTTAGTTCTTAACGAAAATATAGAAATATGTATATAACATACAAATGCGTAGCGGATTATTTATTATTCATATATTTATTGTTTAGTATGTGAATTATTATTTTGATCAATACACTAAAAATATATGTTACAAGCACTAATAAGAGTTAACTCAGATGATAATAAAATTTAAATTTTAAAATTAAAAATAAGTACCTTAACAATTTTAAATTTATTCTCTTATTGAATTAATTAGATGTTAATAATTTTAAATCATATCAAATGTTGCAGGCTCTTCTTAATGATACATAAAAAAAATAAAAAAAAAGTGTTATTAAATTCTCAGTTTCATTTGTCACGTTGTGCATTTTGTTTATTTTAATTTTTTTTATGATTAAAAAAATCAATTACGGCTTTTAGCATAATTCTGAATTCATTTTTCAGATATGTGGAATGTTTAAAAAAAGAGTATGACCTCAACCATACAGTGATGTGATTTATCGAGATGCATGCAACGAAACAAATTACCCTCATTGTTTAATTAATTACACTATAATTGCATCAATAATGTTAATTAATTATTATGATTGATGTGAATTACTGTTCATAAGATCTAAAGGAGGTAAAGGATATATACGTACGAAAACCTGTAAGCAGTGCCAGTTAAAAAGAAAACGCTGTACAATTCCACACTCGTTGGTCCATATTTATGTGTCAGCTTTTATGTGTTGGATGAAGGTATCTTCCTTTCTTTCATCAATCCCAAGAAAAATAACACAAATAATTAAGCATAATGATTTTGGACAAAATTATTTCCAATAACAAATGAGTATAAGGTTCAAACTTCAAATGACAATAAATTTGAGAAATCAATCGTTCAAAAAATTTTTTTTTCATCCCGTATTGTGATGCTTAATCACATTGACTATAAATTAAAATCTTGATACATCATAAATTTTATTATCATTTATTATCATGTTCAATTAAACTGATCACGAATTAAAATTTAATTCATCGTAGTCTCAATTAATTTGATATTCATGATTATAATAAATAATATTTTAAAAAATAAAAAAAAGAAAATTTAAATTCAAAATTTTCTTAAATAGAATTATTTTTTCTTCTTGTGATATGATTTACATGTAAAAAATCGAACGTGTCTCCATCCGAGTTACAAATCATCGACAACACAAAATAATTTGTGATTGCTACTACAAAATAATTCGAGCTCTTGTCGTTTTCTTCTTTCACGCTTCAATTGTTACGTATGAGTTAATACTGTAGTTGTCCCCATTGTTTGATATCCAAATATCATTAAGAAGAATATAGATAGATAATTTATGGATTAAATATGTGGAGACTAGAATATGAAATAAAAAACATAGAAATACAGTTATTATTTTCAAAAGAATATAGATCATTTTTTAATATCATTAGATGTACTATAAATAATATTAAAATCTTAAGTTAATAAAAAAGTATTATTTTTATATTTATATTCTTAATATTTACTCTCACTTATAGACGTGATAATTTTGATTTAACTTAACACATAGACAATTAATAATAAAAAAAAAATTTTTTAATATGAGCTATGCCAAAATTTAAACTCAGGATCTTTTATTTTAATACCATATTAAATTATATGTGATACTATCTTAAAATTTTAAACTAATAAAAAGAGTAATATTTTTATATTTATATTTTTTAACATTTGTATTGCAACACAAAATAAAATATTAATGTAACTCATCATTGAGATAATTTAAATTTCATTTTATTATCGGAACATCTTCGAATAATCCAAATACTTATTCTGCGATCAATTGGCAGATGTTTGATTTTATTTTTCAGAATATATTCCCCATCTCAAACGGCACTCAAGATTTAACTATTTATTCTAGGAAAGTTACAAGTATCGAATAGTTTTTTACATATAAAACAATTACTTTACGTTTTTCAAATGATTTTTGCAACTAAAAAACCTATCATATTTTTAGATAAGTTTCTCCAGGCCTTATATGTTTATAAATTCTGTATTTACAATGATCCTAAAACATATTTTGTGTTATGAATTAACAAGCTGCACACACATATATATATTAATATTCTTATACAACTTTTATTTATATTTATTCACGTAACTTTTTATGTGAATTATTGAATTGAGTAATTTTTATATTTATCTAAATTTTGATTATATAGATTTTCTTCAGATTTTTCATAATTTTTTTTTAAATTTTAGAAACTAGCAGCTTAAAACTTTCCGTATGTCTCATTTCATCGATACTATCGTATACCCATAATTTCTTCGATGATGGATTTTTTTTGCAAAGCGGCAAATTTAAACTTTTATTTTTCAGTTATAGGATCACGACTTTTCTTAAATTCAAACCTATATGACTTGAACCTTCGAAAAAACTTAGCATATCATTATTATGTTCGGCTAACCATGTCTTAATTTTAATTTAATAATAAATTTATACAATACAAATCTTTCAAATAATTGAAGCTGCAAATTCAAGATAATAGACTATCGAATTTTCATTTTATATTGTACTAAATTTTTTATTAAATTAGTAGAATCTAAAGTACGTAGTATTTTATTTCGTGTTAAAGAAATAACTTTATTATCCAATTAAAAATGAAACCTTTATTATTTTTATGTGTTTTATATGTATATTTTTGTTCCCTATCTATTTTCTAGACCAATGTTTTTAGAAGAACAATTTCATTTAGGAACGACTTTAGTTTTGGAAATTCGAGTCACATTTCATGTTGTCCAAGAAGATGATGCTTCAACTATAATTTCTCTTCTTTTGCGTCTCTTTTGGTCACCAAAATGGTCCACAAACTTTGATGACCGAGTTGACCGTTGAACTATATATGGAAGTGTAGGTACCATTTTGTTCCTTGTACAACGTAATATACATTAGAAAAATAAGTTTACAAGACGTTTCTTATTGAGAGCACTTAAATTCTAATAATGGTGACTTCAAACGTGACTAATTTGGGCGGGGTTTGGATGTCTCGAAGTATTAAGTATTTAATTACATCATGTTTTTTTTATATCAATACTTATCGAAGAAAAATTCTAATATATTAGATAAAAAATATTATAAACTAATTATTTACCCTTTAGGTGTTTGAGAACACCCTATTTCTATTTTATTTCAATAATTTCTCCTTTTTATATAAAGTACCAAAGTTCTCTTACGGTTTAGAGATTTTTTTAAAAAAAATTCTAGTAGCGTCGTACTATAAAATTTTAAAATATAAAATGTTATTTATTTATTTTTATTTTTAAATAATAAAGTATCTAATTAAGGCATTAGTCGTTTCATGGGCTGAATCGATCAACAGTTAATTACTTAGTTTGAGAATACAATAACAAAATTACAAGCAAATAAAACAAACGTGCATTCATCTTGTCGTTTTAGCTTGACATGCACTTATTTTTCTGTTCATACTTTTTTATGGATATTTGTAAAAAAAAATAATAGCACAAAAAGTGAGGAGTGAAAACTGACAAGATCAGTACCTTTATATATGTATCAGCCATAAATAAGGGTCAACTTGCCATGCGAAACATCTTTTACTTCAATTTAGTAGTCATAATATGTAAAATTTTATTCTTTTAAGGGGTTTGATTGGTGGAAAGAATAAAGATAATTATTTGATTCATGTTAAAAGGAATAAATTATTTTATCAAAATGTTGGAATACTTTCTCTTTAAAAAACTACTATTCATAACTTTTTTTTTCTAAATATTAAATATGTCATTATCATTTTGTTGGGTGTTTGATTAGTTAAGATGAAATAAACTCTTATGTTAGTATTTATTCTTTAATCAAACACCTCAGTAATAAATCACGTCCAGAAATAAATCGAACATGACATTATTATTATTATTATTATTATTATTATTATTATTATTATTATTATTATTATTATTATTATTATTATTATTATTATTATTATTATTATTATTTTGATTTAAGGATAAAACTCTATCAATGTTCAAGGCTAGTAGCACCCAATTAATTCGATATTCATATTGGAGCTTCGAAGATAAATTTTAATCAAATTGATGACTTTGAAGCTCAAACTCGAACTATTAGATATTGATCTCTCAATTCGGGATATAAAACATTCAATCCGGGATATAGACCTGCTAACCAGTTGTACCGACTTGGTTGAACATGACATTATTTCTCAACCAACAATGACAGAGCAGAACTATTATTATATGAGCCAATAACTGTTGCTAATGGTCTGTGAGTTTATTTGGATACTCATATTCATGTTATCACTTATCCAACTAGGGAAAAAATATTTTTGTGAATTTTTTTATCAAACAAATTAATGATGTACGCTTGTCTTGGCACAACTTTTTTAGATTCGAACATGATATTTGAGTTTATATTTTGATATGTTATATCGAATCTTAATTTGTCTCAACAAACAAAAGTTAAAAATTGGCTCTTACATGACCAGATAATATAAACTACAGCCGAGAACTGCAACTGTAAAAACAGACTTGACACACAGGACCTCAGAAGTCACACTAGCAATCTTTGGCGTGGCAAGCACTAGTGACACAATAATTTTTGTTGGTAATATCACATCATCATTACAATGTTTTCAAAATATTGGATGGCAATGTTCTTTCTGTTTGCCTTGAACAAGCTTGTCTACAAATTGATGTTTCCTGCCTGTACAGTATTGCATCTGGTTGTGATGTTTTGCCCCATCTTTGTGTATTTATGCTCTTTCAGCCTTTGATTCAGTCGTCAGCTGCTGCTGAATTGTTTGCAACTTTGCTTGGAGAAACTGGCAAAGATGTTGAAAGAGGCTTCCACACATTATGTATCAAACTTGTGGCATATAAGATATAATCCTCAAGCAAAGGTAGTTGATGCACACAATGCCGATAAAGAACATTTATGGCCTGTTTGAAAATTCTGTAAATATTTTTTATGTTTTAAAAAATTATAGTAAGACACTTTTTAAAAAGTGTATAACAGTTTTTTTCAACGTAAAAAGATTTCTAAGTTGTTAGATCATATTTCTAAATATGTTGTAACTAAATAGAAACAGAAAAGAGAAAGAAGAAAGAAAAATTATGGAGGTAGGAGCAGAAAATTATTTTACGATGTATTACTTATTACTAATAATAAAAAGACCAGCATTGTACTGGTATTGTCAACTGATTATTATCATGAGACTATATTGTAGCCTAAAATGAATTCATATGAATATAGTATTGGATGTCCAATGCTATTTACCTCAATGTGGCTGTGGATAAGATCTGCCTGTTCCATTAACCCTGCAAGTCTTGAATCTTGATTTCTTTTGCAACATTTCACTGGAGTCAAAGGAAATCAATCTTGAATGGTTGATTGGAATAGCATACCTTTGTGGTTGTATTAAAGAAGCTGCTTCTCCAGTTAACTGCTTGACCTCTCTGCTAGAAATATTTGAATGTAAACTGAATGACAGCCAAAATTATACACATATGGGTAATGAGATAAGCCATTTATTGAATTCAGGAGATGATACAACAGGAAAAAGTTAGATGTTAAAAAAATAAGGAAAAAAAAACTTGTCATAAAGTACAACAAGGCATCAGATAACTCATTTTCTGGACCAATTTGGCTTTTCTTCATCTTACTATCTGAGATAAGCGTTCAAGATACTTATTACATGTAACCATAAAAGAAATTGACATTAATGAAGGAACTGATAGCGTCAGCTTTAGCTTAAATTACCACATTTTTCATACATGTCAGTTGACTTCATGGGATAAGTAGTAACCACTTGTTTTCAGTGTACATGGCATCATATTCCTCTTTTTTCAGAGCAAACCCCACACCACACTTAAGATAGAGAAGAATAGTACAGTTCAAAGGATAATTTATGCAGCATTTTTTGTGTTTTACACTTGTTTTTTTTTTTTTTGAGACGGTGTTTTACACTTGTTAATAAATTGACATAAGTATCTTTAAGCTTATTAAAGGAAAACCTTAAAAAAGGTTATTAAAAAGTTTCAAGGTGCTCCCAATGATACCAAGAACAATTTGTTGAAGGATAATTGAGTGACTTCTCATATGTTGAACCAGCTGAGATTGCTGCTTTGGTTCTGGCGTGATGTCGACCAAGATTGTCACCACCTACATCACTATTGGAACTTCCGGAGGATGTGCTTGATCCTGCTTATATAATGTCCAAATGTCAACAAAGCACATCGGAGATAACCTCAGTCATCCAATCAAAGGTAATTCACATACAAGAAAATTGTTCTGTAAAGTGAAACAAAATCAAATGCAGAGGCAGAATGCTCAATTTATCCTTGAAACCACATTGAACTACTACTAACAGGGACCAATTTTGTTTTTGGTATATAATATATTCAGAATCCTTTGTTACTGATATTCAAGTGCTATACTACACGCGCGCGGCACATAGTTCCCTAATAGTTCAACATGTAAAGAATCATCTTCTTGCCAAATGTATAAAGCGGTGACTGTAACAGTCGAAAAACTAGACATGTGATTTGGGGCATAAACCAAGTGCATGTGCTTTACACATCTATGATTCCCAAGTTCATGCATTTACATTTACGTAACTAATACATCAATAAGCATGGGAAGTTGTAATTGTGATGGATGTTGCTATGCAGATCCAGAGGGTCCATTTTCTGCAGGAACAACCAAAGCTCTGCAGGTAGGGAAAGTGTCTTGATGTTCTAAGTTCTAACCATGATCTAAGGCAATGTAAATGAAAAAGATGTCTACAGAACAATTTCTTGGCTGTGATCATCTCTTCTCGGCAAATAATGCAAGTTGCATCACTTATGTATCCCAATGTTAAGAATTAAAATAATGAGAATGAAAATGCAAGCCAACAGTAGTATGAAAGAAATTGCAATGCAGCTCAAAATGACATACTTTTGAAGCTGTTCTGGTGTTGCTTCAGGGAATCTTTCATCCATATGTGATGTAAGTTTGCGATAACGAGCATAAAGCAATTCGTCTTCCAAAGCTACAAAAAGTCTCATAGTGTGACATGTGCAACGGGATGCCATAACTCCTAAATAATATTCACATAAACAATTTAAGTCATAACATGAATCAAAGGCAATGAGAATGTGATTATTTACAGTACATGAATGAAATTTCCAGTAAAAGCCAAGAAGCAACAAGTCACTAACTCCTAGAAAGAAAAAAAAAACTGCAATACAAAGCTAAAAAGTTCTCATATGCGCCGACCTCTGTACATATGCTCTTCCATGAATTCTTACAAAATAAATTTTGTTTTTTGACATAAATTTCATGTGGAGGATGAGCATAATTAGCAACTCGTATTCCGAAGCTACAAAATGTCTCATAGTGCAACATGTGCAACAGGATGCCATAACTCCTAAATAATATTCACATAAACAATTTAAATCATAACATGAATCAGAGGCAATGGCATTATAATTATTTACAGTACATGAATGAAACTTCAATTAAAAGCCAAGAAGCAACAAGTCACTAATTCCTAAAATGGGAAAAATAATTCAATGCAAAACTAAAAATTCCTCATATGAGACGAATTTTGTACATATGTTCTTCCATGAATTTTTAAATAATAAAATTCTTTTCTTGACATAAATTCCATGTGAAGGATTTTTGTAATAAACTAGGCTATGTAAGCATAATTTACTTACACTGAAGACTTGGGTCAAATGATCACATAGTATTCACTAATGAACTTCAATGAAGCTGGTGCTATAAATTACTAAACGAAACCATTTTTATCTATGTTCTAAGATAGTCATGGAACCATAGATTCAGAAACACAAAGCTGTAACCTACAGAAGACCTAAAGTATGTGATAACCATTCTACGCAAAGATGGTTATTTTGGTGAGTCTCCATAATTTCAACAGAAATGCTGCACATAACGTTTCTGATTAACAAATATCAATACGAGAGTAAATTAAACAAAAGGAAACTTTTTTGGAAAAAGGAAAATTTAAAGTTTTGACCAGTTTGCGAATGATATGAATTTAGAGGGTGAACTTCCAAGTTCATATGTTACATCATCCAAAATGATTATGGACGAAATTCATAAAGACAGGCAGTAAAGACTTACACAAGGAAGAAGATGTACAAAGACAGATGAAGAAGGTCCGTGACAAGTTCAGGTGAAAGGTACAAACATCCTTTTTCTCCCATTGTCCATCCATAAGCACATCACTTATAAAAAAGACATACTTCACAAAGGTGGACATTGCTGCCATTGCTAGAACTGTGTATCTGGATATTACAACAACAAAAAGAAAAACTATAGAGATGCAAGATCCAACATAATAAGATGCAGGGATTGAAATATGTAGCAAGAAAGAAACAAACATTAGCTTTGTTTCTCATACAATGGAAAGAAACTTAGTCCCTTGATGAAATACTGTGCGAGGATTTAGAAGTCACTACTCTATTATTATCAACCATTATTTTAACATTAATACCAAACCTAAAATCCACATAAGGAAAAAAAATCGCAAACCAGTTAACAGTCGACAAATTGACATATAATCTCAAGCTGTAATATGTAGCAAGAAATCACTGCCATCGATCAGAAAACCAGTAGATAGTTGTAAAAAAAGTAAATATAATAGATTTATTCTTACAAATATATCTCAAGAGCCAAAATGTCCATGGAAAGATTCCATTTCATCTGATCATATATGCAATTAGATGCTACCTGCCTGAAAAAAAAATCAACAACAACTTTTTCTGCAGAATCATCAAACACAAGGAACATGCTGCCACAGACAAAAAAAACTTAGCTGAAAATACTAATTATATAGGATTAGCTTACTGAAATAAGAAGAGGGCAACAGAAGCCTGCTGTGTTTGCACAAGAGATTTCAATGAACCGTATATGAAAAGGCAATCGACAACGAGTAAGAATGCTCGAACTATAAAAGAAACAATCCGTATATGAAATATCAGAGGGACATATAGAGTTTGTCTCAATATGCTCGACTCTCTTTTTGGCTAGCCAGTGTAATGCTCTAATCAATGGAAGTGCCGTGGCCATAGCAAGAAATGATACTGACAAATATTTTGTCGGAATAGAGTGATTGCTATCTGGATCTGGATAACTTCCCTCCGTGATTATTCAGTCAGCATTTCTAGTTCAGCTTCTCTAAGATATCCAAGAAAAATTCTCTTGACTAGTTGCCACATGATGCACATGATCACCAGCACAACATTGAAAGAAGGACCAAGCATGTCTTTGAGGTGGATAGATACACCAAAGCTGGATAGAATTGCTATTTGCAGGAAATAATAAAAGATGGCCATTTGAACACAATTCATATGCACACACATGTTAGATTATGTATTAGGACCTGATTTGTTATGTTTATGTTACATATATTTGTGTTTATTTAGTTTTTTCTGTGATAACAGTTATGAATTGTCACAGAGGCATATTAGACAGTTTCTTATGTTAGTGGTCAGTTAGAGTCAGTCAGTTAAACTTATTAGTGTCAGTTACTTTCTGTGTTGTACTTGATGTTCAATGGGAATATCAGAAAAAAAGTGTTGTTCATTGCATTAATTCTATTCTCTCTATTTTCTTCAAACAAAAATTGTTTGAGTGTGTGAATTCTGTAAAATCATTACA